>JASANG010003160.1:0-186320 GCA_030248215.1 Enoplolaimus lenunculus | reverse complement strand
ATCAGGGGAGGAACGTTTTTCTGCGGAACTGTAATAGAGTAAGATTAAGCGTTAGACTACTGTAGTGACCCGAATAAGAAAGAGGTAATAAGCAGGGGTTTCAATTTTGAGTCCTAATCAATAGCGGATAGAGTCCCTAAACACTACTTAGAGTCCATAGATGTCAATTATTCCTAATTGGAGCGCAAAAGTGAGTCCAGGACTAAATAAAGTTGAGTTCGAAACTTTAAAGAATACTTAAGTTTTGAAAGTACATTCCTAAGTATAACCTTACAATATCGCTCAAGCTTTTCTATACAAGGCAATTTCTGAAATTTTTGAGAAATCTGTGTCTGAAACACTTATATATATAAATGTCTTAATTGTTAGAGTGTGTTTCATAACCGATTAAGACAAATATTTCTGAAATACAAGACAAATATGTTTAAAATAAAAGAGTTGTTTTTCTGATTTGTTGGAGACAAGATTTGCCAGAGAAGTCGCCTTCAAAATTGGGAGTCAAGCACAACTAAATTTCCCAATTTTCCAAGTTAACATACGCCCAAGACGTAAATTTAGGTTGATGGCTAATCTTAACTCGAAATATATTTGAAATATAAACGAAACAACTGTTTTACACACATAGAAATAAAAAATCAAATTCTTGAATACAAGACAACTATTTATGTCTTGAAAGAAAGCAATTTGTTTCTTATAAAATGTAAATAGTAATTTCTTAAACATAAGACTTTACGGCTATTAATGTTTGAAATACAAGACTTAATGTCTTAAAAATTTAATAAGTAGGAGTCTTGAAATTTCAATATAATTTATTTTATATGTAGGCTTAATAGTTCAGGCTTATGCGGGGTCCACGTTATAACTCGGGCAGCGGGGAAAGCTATGTGTCTCTATTACAATAGCGGGTGACATTATGTCCGCTAGTTAATCACTATTGCAATGACCGCTTGAGATCAGTGACTTGTAAGCAAATATCATGGGTTATCCACATTTTGTCGTATTACCCGCTATTTAGGTCGCAAAATTCTATGTTGACGTCGACGAGTTATCGTGGAACGAAACGTGTTCCGGGTTATCCTGTAAATATAAACGTGAACCCCGCATTACGATTAGGTATACGCTTATTCTTACGCTTATGCGTATGCTTAGAAATATGTTTATACTACTGTTACGGCCCGTTTCCATACATTGGCCGAACCTGCTATAGTTTGTATGGCAGCGATACGAGACTCTGTTTCCATCAGTCGGCAGTCACATGTCATTTGAGTAATGCTTTGAATATCAATGCCTAAAATATATTTCATTCCATCATATTTATTATATATTTTAATAATTCATTATATCACTCGAACAAAATATTCCCGTCTAATCGTAGCATTACTGTACAAGCTAAGCCATTGACTGTTGTGGCGTTTGTCATCCGTTTCACCCAGCCTTAAGCCTAAAACCTGAAAAGGCTAAAAGGATTTCCAGCGGATGCGAAACTAACGCCTACATTCTTACAGCCCAGTTGATGCAGCTGTGCGGGCCAATGTATAGAACAAAGCCGAACCGTAATATTAGCATATTCCTAAGCCTAAGCTTAAGCCTAAGCCTAAGTCGAAACGTAAAAATGAGGCTATTTCTAAGCCTAAGCCTAAGCAAAAAAGTTAATCTAAAGCTTTAACTGACACTATTACAGCCCTGCCGGGAAACGATCCGGTTTTCGTCTATACATTGGGCCCAGGTGTATTGCCAAGATCTTCTATTAGCGGTCCTAGGCAGTCAGGAGTTGCACGTATCGTTGCACTGTACATACTGAGCCGCGTATCGCCGCGCGTCACCTACCGGACACCGCCGTTTGTTACCGCTCGACGCCGCTCGTCACAAATAACCCGAAATTTTGTTATATGCTGCAAGCATTTTTTGTTTACTCGACGCCCAAAGCCGCTCCGCGAGTATGACGCAATTTTAAAAACTCGACTTTGAAGAATTCTTAATTTAAGCGATGGTAGTGAATTTTGACATAATTTTAAAATTAATGTGTTTTTTAATAAATAATTTAAGTATCTTTTTCTCGTAGATTCAATAATGTAATTTGACTGTTAATAGATCGGCCAAATTGACCGATATTGTGCGTCCAAACAGGGTTAAGAAAACTTCGCCAGCGAAACGAGCGAGAATCCGGTATAATTTTAAGTGTTTAAATGCTTTTGCTACCGTCACAAAACGTTTCGTGTGCTTTTTTAATTGTTTTACGTCTAGACGCCAGACTAAAGCGTTCGCCACCGTTAACTAAAGTAATAAACTGCAAAGTCAACATTTGAATTTGGCAAATAAAACAAAATATACTCACTTTCTACTTTATTGATTCTCAAATGCTATAAACTGCTTAAGCTTATTAAAATAAAATAAAAACTTAAATAACACCATTGCTTTGCTATGGGAAGGCAATGCTGTTGGTACCGATCCGTGGCCAACTCATCTGGCTAGGTGGGCGGTAAAATTGTTCCGGAGGGACATACAAGGGTTTTTGATGACTTACAAACAAAAGTATGACAATTTTCTAAAAGGAGGGTATAGTCTTCCACGCGGGCTACACCCCCTTGCCTCTCATTTCGGCTACCGATCTATAGCGCCGTCAAATTAAAATCCGGCAATACACTCAGTTGATAAAGAATTTTCTAACAATTTTCTAAAAGGGGGTAAATTCTTCCAGGGGGGCTAAGCTCCCTTGCCCCTCATCCCGGCTACAGATTAAAATCCGGCAATGCATTCAAGTGTGAATACCGTTATGCCATTGTACCATCCCTCTCCATATCATTGCAGGCACATAAAACATAATTGCTTCTAACGCCAGTATGAACGGTACCCATTGATAGTAACCGATTTGGCGTGCGTTTCGTAAGCTAAATTCAGTTGGAATTGCATCATGGATTGGCACATAATATGTGTTCTGTATCCAGCAATAGTTCTCAGTGTATTGCTCCCAAGCGTCCGTAAATTGTGCCGGCACCCAACACTGGATTGGATAGCCAACATACTGTTTTGCGCTGAAACGGTGTAAATACAAAAACATAAATGATGTAGCGTTTTAGCAAATTATTAACCCTTTCTCACATGAATATTTTCTATTTCCCCTGAGACCTACTTTTATGCTAGGATTCGAACTCCAGTGACTGGAGTGGGAGGCGTATACCATCGCCACTCAGCTATAGGAGCTTGACGCTCGAGCCCGAGGGGGCTCTCACGTCTTGTGGTGATTTAGTACCATGTATACGTGTTGCAATTGTTAAACACGGTGCGACATACATTATTTAACGTATATACACTGCGCTTAGTTGCCTACAGGCAACTCAATGTGAGAAGGGGTTAAACTGCAAGCTAAGATGAGTTGATTTTCACTCTAAGTTGAGTTGACTGTGGGTAAGTTGCTGTTAATTAAATCAGAATGAATTGAATAAACTCAAAATTCTGACTTCTGATAGTCCTAACTCAGACTGAATGATTCAACTCATTCTGAGTTAAAATTAACTCACTAAAGTTTACAGGTGTACTAAAATTATGCCGGAGATCATAACACCGTCAGATCCTTGATACTATGAGCCCATGTAAACATCAGTGACAGAACATTTTTCTGCTGGACTGTAATAGTGTAAACTTAACCTTCAGACTAATTGTTTTTTGCTTCGACTTTGGTTTAGGTTACGTTTACGTATAAACTCATTCTTACACACAGGTTTAGACTTTTACACATAGGAATATGATTATACTACTGTTTCACGGCCATGTCCTATATACGTTGGTCATGTTTTGTGTATAAGGTTGAAACAAATAGAACGCAAGCATACTCACCTTACGATTATAGCAAAAGCTAACACAATAGCGCTTGTATAATGATAATTAAGTTTATCAACAAAATCGTCGTCAACACGTGGATTAAAACTTTTAAACACTGCCGCTAAATAGTAAAGCAACATTTGATATGTTAAATAATTATTTTAAATATATACATTTTTCCTCTTAAAATAAAACAGTGTCACGAAAATGCGTCCCCTGGCGGATCCAAGTGGAAACCCTACGTTCGCTTTTGCAATCCCAACACAGATCGAAACCAAAATTTAGTATTAATATATTAAGATTTAGTACTGAAATTGCGTTTGGCTTCACACTCGCGTCGCTTGTGAGATACACCACTGTTACATCTGATTGGTGGTTTGTTACATTACAAGTTTTTCAGTTTGTCGTTGAGCGAAACTTTGTCAAATTTGAAAAAGTAATATTTTGATAGTATAAAATTGCTTATTTTTCCATGACTTTCTCAATTTTGAAAAATTATTTTGATAGTTTAAAATTTCGTATTTTTCCACGACTTTCTCAAATTTGAAAAATTATTTTGATAGTTTAAAATTTCGTATTTTTCCACGACTTTCTCAAATTTGAAAAATTATTTTGATAGTTTAAAATTTCGTATTTTTCCACGACTTTCTCAAATTTGAAAAATTATTTTGATAGTTTAAAATTTCGTATTTTTCCATAAAGTGACATCTTTTTTACTAAGACATCCGCAACTGTTTTTAACACAAAAGGTTGTCTCAAATTTTTAATTGCATATAATGGGTAATTTCAAACGTGGGTAAACTCAAACATGAAACAGAACTAAATTCCGTTTAAAAATAGCGTTAAGCCGATACTGTAAGAAATCGGCCAGACCCTAAACGGTAACATGGACCAATAAAAATGCGTCGTTACTAAACCGCAAATACTACGTTAAAATTTTGGCCAATCAAATACGGCTGCATTTCAGCATTCCGCCGTCCTGTCACTTTATACTGTCCAACTTTCACAAATTGAAATTTTTTGAAGGTTTTTACCTAAAACCATCCCTAATTTCGGTTAAATCTTTGCTACCTGGTTAAATCTGGCTCGAACGTCTGGCAGAAAACCCAAAACGCGATAAACACGTGCAAATGAACCAATGTCGCCAGCAACTTTGCCGAAGCCGTCATTGTGCATAAAGATACAAATGTTCATTTGGAATGCTTACTAGAATATTAGTTGTAATCATTCAAGGATGCCTTGACTGCCGCAGGTCAATCCTGCGCATTCCCAACTAATAGGAATTACTGAACAATGAACTTATCGAATAAGTCTTAAGAATTAACAAAAATATTACAATATTCCTTCTTTGCAGTATCCGCCGGTCAGTTTTACTGGTTTTATAAAAATCCGACGTAGGATCAGCGACAATTGATCCTTTGGTTACATTTTACAGTACTGGTTTGACCCGAAAAAGATGGGGGTAGTAATAAGGTGGGGTCTCCATTTTGAGTACCAATCAATAGGAGTCCGTATACCTAATTAGAGTCCATAAATGTCAATTATACCTAATTGTAGCGCATAAATGACACCATGCCCAAATAATTTGAGTTCAAAACTTTCAAGCGTACTTAAGGTTTTAAAGTACAGTCATAAGTACATCCTTGCATTATCGCTCACGCTATTGATACAAGACCAATATACGTTTAAAATTCAACGGATAGTTGCAATACCGGATATATATCAGTAATAAAGGATGGCTGAGCGTGGGCTTAAAATAAATAACAGTCCGTAACCGAATAACGGGGGGGGGTACCCTCTGGGGAGGCCAAGTAAATATCAGTCCCCCCTCGTATTCAGCTCACTACAGTAGACGATTGTACTTTGACCATTGAATAAAGTCAACTTATATTGGGCCTAAAGAATAAAAAATATTCAACGATACGAACCCTCGCGCAGATGGAGTCAGGCTAGAAATAATTTAAGCTCCTCCTATGAGACCCATACCCCCGTGTTCCTTAACTCTTATTATCCCACTAGCCAGTTGACCCGGCAAGGGACTTGCCAGCGCTATCATTTTTTTGTTGGTGCAGTAATTAATCAAACTGTCTCATGTACTTTTCAAGTATGAAAAATATTGCTATTACTAAGACGAGCAGCAACTTTGATTCCGCTTTCACTGATGTAATTTAACCGCGTGGTAATGATTATTTTCAAGCCAAATTGACCGAAATAGCCTAAACCGATTGAAACTAACAATTCAGTTGAACTTCAATAATAACCTACTGCGAGAAATAAATTTGCAATAATCAAAGTTTGTAGTATTTGCTTGATTAATATATAATATATGTTTGTAGACAGTGCCGGACAAGGCTTGGAGGTGGGGGTTCCCCCGACCCTAAATTTCAGAGTGGGAGCTCTCTCAAACTCGCGAGTGAAACGAGCTACAAGCCAGACGCATTTGAAAACTTCGGCGGTTTTTGTTTCAACCGGTTAGGGTGGGGGCCCCTTTAGGGGTGGGGTCCCCTCAAATGGAAGGATATGGGGGCGGCTGCTTCGGCCCTGTATCGCAGATATAAATTAGTGAGCAATACTGTCGTTTCTATTAATTTTTTCTAATACGTAGACTGCAGCGGACAAAAATCTAAAAATTGCAGTCTATAGACCGAGAAACGATCCACAAACTTTTCAACCATCGCAGCGACTTTGCTTTGATCCGAAAGTGTGAAACACCTTTAACTTCAAAACGACATTCTTTAAAGTCAAATATTTACCATAAATTAATTTTCAAAAAAATTTACCAAAAAAATTACTAAAATTTATTCTCTACAAAGTTGAACTAAAAGTAAGCTTAAGATAATTTAGCAGTAGTAAGCTAACTTGTAAAATTAACTGGTATAGCGTAGTACTCTTGAACTTATTTGAAATCTGACATATTATTAGTTTAATCTAAACTTCGTGAATTTTAAACTACACTGGTTGGGTTTCTGAAATCCTACTTAAGTACGACTTAGTACTTACTGTATTGACCCGAATAAGAGGGGGGTTGATATTTATCTGGCCTCTCTAGAGGGTACCCCCCTTGTTATTCGGTTACGGGCTGTTATCTATTTTTAACCCACGCTCCGCCACCCTTCGTTACTGATATATATCCGGAACTGCAACTATCGTTGAATTAAATGTTTGTTTGTGATGTGTCAATAGCTTGAGCGATAATGCAAGGTTATACGTTGGAATGTACTTTCAAAACTTAAGTACGCTTTAAAGTTTCGAAGTCAAATTATTTGGACCTGGAGTCATTTATGCGCTACAATTAGGGATAATTGACATTTATTGACTATATTTAAGGTTTAAGGACTCTATCCGCTTACGGACTCTTATTAGGGATACGGACTGCTCCCTCTTATTCGGGTTAATACAATATGTGCGTACTACTTAACGATTTTGCCGTTTTTAAAACCGTACTCAAGTTATGTAAATACTAAAGCCGCTGAAATCTGATAGATTCCAAATTAACCGCTCGGGAAAACTAACCTTAGTCTAATTGAAATTGTAGACATACGGTGTCTTCTTAATATAAAGCAAACTAATTCTTATTACAATGGCTGGCATTCGGCGTTTACTTGATTTTGCTCGAAATTTAAGTATTTACTTAAGTCGTCAGCTAAAGTAATTACTTACGTATAACTTAAGTAAATAAGTAAGATTTCGGAAACCCAGCCATTTTAAATTTAAGTGTTTATCAGGGTACTAATGTGCCCAGTTGCATACTCTTGTTAAATAGCGATTATCCACTCTTGATATTAGCAAAAGGCATCTGTGTTGGCCCAAGCATATAATGAATCAAAAATTGTTTATAAAATCTCAAAATTATAACCACAGATTGGCCCGAGATCGGCTCCGTAGACAAGGGGGGCAGGTTGGTAGCTAAGCCTCCCAGGAAAAATTTTAGCCCCGTAGCAAATTTTCAATCTTGCGTGTAAGTCATTAAAAAACGCTTGAATGCCCCTCCTAAAAAATTTCTGAGTCCCCCAAGCCAGATGAGCTGGCTACAGGCCTGCCCGAGATTAATCGATAAATCAACGTTAGTTGTCGACGAGAATGTCTCATGAAAATCTATCATTTCTATATCTAAAGTTGAGACTGAGTAGCGAAAACAAAACAAAAAATGTGAGCAAAAGACAAAACGAAGACACTGACAGCGTTTGCTACGACGAGCTGCTTTGCTTTCATCGTGTGGCTGGCTAATTTTGCGTGTTTTAGACCGGAACAGAAATATTTGTTTAGCGTAGATGAAAATACGCCGATTCGTTTATACAGACTGTCTGGATCGTATGGCTAAGACACATTGTGTACGCAGCGGCTGATGCTAGCGAATGCAAAAAACAAATAATGTGTGCAATCAAACGAATCTTTCATAAATCAAGCTAAACTCTGTACAAGATGCGTCTAAAACTAGCGTATTGCGTTGGATTGCAGTTAAACAAACTCAACCCGGGAACCTTAGTCGGTTTTGTACGCTTTCCTATGCTGTTTAATAGGTTAATGATGCCTAAACCTAAACATATACTAAACTTTTTGCCTAAGTCTCCCTGTACGCCTACGTTTAAGATCTATCCTTATACTCTGTAAAAACACTCTACTTAAAATACTATAGTTACATTTTACTAACTTTTTTAAGTATAAGTGTACTAAATATTGAATAAATTTTTGCTTAATGTAAATAAGTAAAACTACTGCTGTCATTTCCTGATTAATTAAGTAAATGTAAAGCTAAAGATTTTGTGTTTGCTTAAAATTAAGTAAAACTTTGCCAAGCACCGTAGTAAGTAAAGCCGGCACTTAATTCGCCAACAGTTTTACTTAATTTTAAGTATATTTTTAGTGAGCAAATACTATGGAAAGTGTACAAGAGTGATTTTTTGTGCGATTTACTGAGAACGGTAAATATATTCAGGATCATGGCATTTATTTGAAACAAGATGAAGCTAAGTTGTAAATTTAGCTATTAATTCTTATCAAAGACCATTATCTCAAATTGAAAATTGACCTTAAAAGGTTGACCCAACTCTTGGTTTATATTAAATGTTGTTTGTTCATAAATTGCTACTCGTCACAAAATCTCCACAACCCGTATTTTTTCACCTTTTCAATAATGAATGTTTACAATTTTAACACAGATTCAACTGCAAGTTGAAATTTCAACTCGAGATTCCGGCACCAACTATTGTGATTAATTTACGTAATTGCAATGTTCATACTTATTAATACAAATAAATGCATAAAAGATGTCAAAATTAACAATAATGAATAAATAACAGTGGTTGGGTTTCCAAAATCTAAGTGGTAAGTAATTACGCAACCATTTTGTTGTTTTTAAAAGCGTGTTTAAGTTTAAGTAAATACTTATGTCGCTGACATAATTTGATAGATAACAAATTTATCATTCATGCATAACCTTGGTCGAATTGAAATTGTAGGCTATTGGTCCCTTTTCAATATAAAGCAAATCTATTACTTTCTTGTTATGACAATGGCTCGATATTTGGCGTTTGTTTGTTTTTGCAAGAAAACTAAAGTATTTACTTAAAACTGGCGACATAAGTAATTACTTTAGTGTAACTTAAGTAAATACTTAAGTAAGATTTCACAAACCCAGCCAGTATCGCTAATAAATGCTGAAGTGAGGTGTCTACATCTGCAAATTGGAGAAAACTCGCGTAGCTTAAAACAAGCTTATACTCTTAACCATCAACATTAAAAAAATGTATTGAACGGCGTATAGATCGTAGGAATAAATTTGGTTTTGAAGCTTATTTCGCGAAAACACTTATTGCAGACATAAAAACAACTAATTATCGATACGTAAAGGCGCCTGAGAATCACGAGTATCAGCAACATATGGTACACTGCTGTTATATCGAATTAGTAGGTTTGATTCAACTCAGTATCAAACGCTGACAGAAAAATCACATAGCTACAACTGCGAGTGTCGTTTTGGCCAATGTTACTTTAAGGGGCGTAACAGTAGATTAAATGTATTCCTAAGCCTAAGCCTAAGAAAAAAATGTAATCTGGAATCTAAACCTACTCTTTTATGAACCCACCACAAACCTGGATGCCCCTTAAAGTAACATGGACCGTCGTTGTTAAGCCGGTTATTTTCAAATGTGTATAGCACATATGGTCAGTTTAGTAATAAGTCATCAAACAAGCGAACTGCTATAGCAACCCTGGTATTTTTTTCATAGAATTATAGTACTTTATGTCCAAAAACGGTGTGCTAATGCATGGCCCACAATAAGACGTGACACTGTGGTGGAAACTTTCGTATCATTCTGACAAATTAAAATACGATTCAATAATCCGGAATTGAAAATTGTTCAAAATCTTATTTCTAAACTGAATTCTGTTTTTCATCACCGTGTCACTTCTTTATATTGTTGACCCTGTATACTTTGTGAAGCTCACCGTTCGTAGGTTGAATTTTACTCGACCTCAAGCTAACGGTTAATTGTGCTATATAACCGTTGAAGAATGACGGTGCTAGTTTTGTAAGAATCCATTTGGTGCCAATAGGATTAGCTGGGAACTGCGCATTTACAATATTCACATGCATCGCCAAAATCGTGCAGCGAAGCAAAATGTCTGGTTTCAATATAGCGATGGCAAACAGGTGCTTACAATGCGTTCGCAAACCTACACAGCAAGATTTCATTATAGTGCTGGTTTCGACTGCAAAAATTTATTACTATATAATTAAAACTGGAATGCTACACATATATATTTTTCAGGGTTCCAACCGGAACTAGAATTTGTCGGAAGCGGAATCGGAATCAAATTTTTCTGTCGGAACCAGAATCAGAATCGGACTCGAAATCAAGTTTTAGTAATTCTATTAAAACGTTAACGGTGTATGACTTTTAACTTTTGTTGCAGTATGCCTGTTTTTGTTACTGTTCACAGTTTTAGTAAAAATTGTTTATATAGCTGACGGAATACACGTAACAACTCGCAATGTTTGCTAAGAAAAAACCAACAAAGTAATTGCAAGTGAACGAAACAAAACGAAACAAGCAAAATCTAACGTTCAACCATCTTAAAAACTCATAACCGAAAAATCATAATCGGCAGCGGAACAGCAGTCAGTCGAAATCGGTATCGGAAGTCAAATTTTGCCGGAATTTTTAGCCAGAATCGGAATTGAACAGGTTCGTTCACCTGTCTCCCTCAGTACAGATTCTGGTTCCTGTACAAACCATTCTTGGTTGCAGGGCTGTTTCCACTGATTCTCTTTCAACTGTGAAAACGTCTACATATTTATGCTGCCTGCAGTTCAATAATTGATATGTGTGTTTCAGTTCAAAACGAACCAACTTTTTGAGTCAATTATTGGTTGAAATAATAATAATAATAATAATAATAATAATAATGCGATCTTTATTATTTGAAACACCTAAAGAAGCAGGTAGGTATATCGTATATAATAACAAAATTGTGTCTTCATTTGAGGACGCATTTCCTACTTTCCCGTACCCAGAGGCAGTGAATGGTCTTAGGTCACCGGGAAAATTAAGCACATCCATAAAAATTATAATCCTGCTGGCAGGGCCGGAGCTACCGGCACCCATACCTTACATGAAGGGCCCGCCCCTAAATGGGCCCGATTAACCGGTTGAAACAAAATCTGCCGGTTTTAAACTGCGACTGGCTTCTCGCTCGCGAGTTTGGCGATCCCATCCTAGAGTTTGGGTCGAAGCCCGCACCCCTGTTCAATGCGGCACTTCCTGCTGGTACAGATCTGTTGCCAACTCTCCTCGCTAGGGTGGAGGTAAAATTGTTCTACAGGGGCATACAAGAGGTTTCGATGACTTACAAATAAGGCTCTTGAGAATGTTCTGGGAGGGTGGGAACTTTTTCAACGGGGGCAGAGACTTTCCCCCCTGATCCCTCTTTGGCTACAGTCCCGTACTGATAAGTCATGCGAAACCATCTGTATGACCCTCTTAAAAATGTTAGGCACTGGCTACATTCCTGATTCACTGTTTCATAACCAGGAAATAATAGCCGATAAAATATTATCTACTAAAAATGATATATGCCATTCTACTGTGGTATTGATCATATTAATGAACGAGACTGTGATTCTTGATAAATATCACAAAAATGCCATAAAATATAAATTAATTCCACTGATGAGGGTTTATTTATACGCTAAACGCTTTTTTATAATCCTGAGGTTTTGAAAAAAAACGCTGGTGTTCTTTCATTACATTTTTCGGCCAATGTATTAAGAACAAGTGCGGAACAGTATTATAACCGTATTCCTAAGCCAAAGCCTAAGCCTAAGCCTAAACGTAAGTATGAGCATATTCCTAAGCATAAGCCTAAGCATAAAGCCTAAACGTAAAAATGCTAAACCTAAAAATGAGCATATTCCTAAGCATAAGCCTAAGCCTCAGCCAATCAAAAAAATTAGTCCAAAAGCGTAAGCTTATCTCTGTTCTACGCTCACACAAAAAACGTTCCGCCAATGATCTTTACACGAGGCCATTTTTAATACAAAAACAATAAATGTACGTTTGGAGATGAAACAGCAAGTGTCATTTCACCAAGCGAAAGTACAAATCTTCTCAGTTATCCACTGAAGTCATAGCTAATTCGTAAATTCGTAATAAGTTGAGGAAAAGTCCACACCAAACTTTAACGTAAGTCCTATACCGGGGCTGATCATGGCTGGTTACAAATCCACAAACTGGGCGATGAAATAACAGAGGTCGACAGCGCCGTAGCAGACGATGATGGTCTCCATCAAAATTTCTGGATGGTGCCCCTTGCGATGTTTAAAATACTTTTCAATTTTTGTTTAAAATCTGGTTAGTGTAGGGGTGCCTCTTTACAGTTGGGGGGGTCCCGTTTTGGTGTGCCCCCCAAATGGGTGGGTGGTGGCTGCTCCGTCCCTGTATACATCTTGAACGCATCATAAAGGCAAAAGTTCAAAAAATTAAAACTTCCATGCATCCGTTTTCATGATTTTTATTAAAACAAAAATAATAATAAAACCAGCATCGTATGGCATGCAAGGACGCTAAATACAAAAAACAGTTGCTGACAACACTTCAGTATAGGAACACTTGTTTTGCGTTGGTTTTAAGCCAGAGTTAACTGTGATTAAGTACCATTGAACGAAAACATGAAACCTTCTTTGACTTCGCCGCGTGCCGACACACGCCGCCGGACGCCGCCAAATGCCGCCGGACGACGCCAAATACCGCCGGACGCCGCCGGACGCCGCCAAATGCCGCCGGATACCGCCGGACGCCACCAAATGCCGCCGGATGCCGCCGGACGCCGACAAATGCCGCCGGACGCCGCCGGACGCCGCCAAATGCCGCCGGATACCGCCGGACGCCGACAAATGCCGCCGGACGCCGCCGGACGCCGCCAAATGCCGCCGGATACCGCCGGACGCCGACAAATGCCGCCGGACGCCGGCGCTGTAAAAATTATTAACATCACACCTATATTCAGTATAGACGATATATTTGTTAAGGTCTGTGATTAATTGACTACGGATTGTGATTGTGCGAGCGGTCACCCTAAAATACGGTTTCTATTTCGCTGAATGGTCCAAAGTGCAGCCAGGCATGGCGGTTGAACAGTTCACCCCTTGCCGCAACTGTGACGGAGCGATTTACAGAGTCTGTACAAATAGTAATCAGTTTTATACAATGGCAAATTTTTAATACCCTTTGATTTGCAAGGAAATTTTCTGCAGTATGGCTCGTTTTCGTCATGCCATCAAGTGAAATCATTACAGCCGCTTTGATATCTGCTTCTGCTAACCGCTATAACCAATTTGGCCAATGTAAACAACAGGGGCTGAACAGTACACTGTAAAAAATGGGGAGTCAAATTGACGCTCTCGGAAACAGGCTTCTGCTGACTACACAAACTGAGTCAAATTTGACTCCGCCAGAGTCAAATTCGATTCACTGTTGACTCTGGCGGAGTCAAATTGGACTCAGTTTGTGTAGTCAGGAAAAGCCAGTTTCCGAGAGAGTCAATTGAATCCCCATTTTGTACAGTGTATTATAAGCGTATTTCTAAGCCTAAGCCTAACCTAAGCCTAAGCGTAACAATGAGCATATTCCTAAACCTAAACATAAGCGTAACAATGAGCATATTCCTAAACCTAAGCCTAAGCCTAAACCTAACCTAAGTCTAAGCGTAACAATGAGCATATTCCTAATCCTAAGCCTAAGCCTAAACCAAGCAAAAAATAATCCAAAAGCTTAAGCTTACTCTATTGCAGTCCCACAGAAAAACGTTCCGCCCTTGATCTTTACAGTGGCCGCCAATTTCAATTATGATCAATAACCGGTCGCCGAAAAATTTCAATCTGCTCACATGTGACCTCTTGAAACTGTTTAGAAATTTAAATTTCAAATCCAAAGTTCACAATAATGTCACATATGTATCAATCGTAGACTAAACGTTCGTTAAGCCATTATTCAAGCTTCAAAGTTGTCATGTTTCTGGTTCGGTCAAGTGGTCAATTTTGCGGCACGTCTTTATAGAAATTGTGTGACATTCGTTTGCTGTAATTCGATTTCTACACTACATATATACAGTATATCTACATTTGAATACGAACCGTTGGTCAGTGAACTCTAAACGCAAATTTATCTCGTCAATTTACTTCCGGGTTCAAAACAGTTCCTACTTTAAGGTAAGGCCTTCCGAGTATGTATTACTGATACGGCATTAAAATCAGCTTTACCATACTTTTTAGGTGAAATTTGTATAATCTGAATAGCTAAGAACGGTTGAATAACGGCTTGCGAGGGGTGCGGTCCTATCTCACAAAGGGACGTCGAAAACGGTAGCCGCGACTTGCCTCGTACTCATAGGTTGCACGCGACTCGTGGGCAAACTCGGACCGGTGTATCAATATTTAAACGTGGAAATACGCCGTGGTTATGGAATTTCAAATTGCGGTGTAAATATTTTTGGTTGTTTGATCACCGAAGATTTGGGTAAAAAAAACAAATCAATGAGGTTCTTAAAGACTAACTTATGACAACAGAGAGAAAATCTTTTTAAAATTGTCTATTGGAACTTTTGACCTATGTATAGAACAGGGCCGGAACAGTAATATAAACATATTCCTAAAAGCGTTTTGGTCCATGTATAGAACAGGGCCGGAACAGTAATATAAGCATATTCCTAAGCGTTTTGGCTCATGTATAGAACAGAGCCGGAACGGTAGTATAAACATATTCCTAAAAGCGTTTTGGCCCATGTATAGAACAGGGCCGAAACAGTAGTATAAGCATATTCCTAAGACTTACTTTTCACGTGCGGTTGCGCCAAGCCAGCCACTTGCTAAAATAAATTTTCCAGAGTAATATCCCAATTTCCCAAAATCCTAAATTTCCAGGATAATGTGGGAGTCCCAAACTAGCTAGCGAAGCGAGCGAGAAGCCAGACGCATTATGAAAACTTGTCAAAGCACATAGAAAATCAGCTGTGCTCAGTTTCGGGACGAAGCCCCTTAACAACTGTGAAATTTTGAGATATCAGAACAAAAATTGCATTCAACTGCGGAATTTTAAAATATCGGATCAAAAATTTGCATTGTAACATTTTAACCCTGAAAAAATACACTCGGAAGATAGAGAGGGGATGAATCCCCCCACCCCCCTGGATCCGCGCTTGCTTAACATTGCACAATTTGATGTTTTGTTTTCGACCCCAAGGAACAAATATTGTTGGGTAAAAGGCGGATCGTGCACTGTAAAAAATGGGGAGTCAAATTGTCTCTCTCGGAAATAGGCTTTTCCTGACTACACAAACTGAGTCAAATTCGAGTCTCCGCCAGAGTCAAACATGCGACATAGTGAATCGAATTTGACTCTGGTAGAGTCGAATTTGACTCAGTTTGTGTAGTCTAGGAAAAGCCGATTTCCGAGACAGTCAATTTGACTCACCATTTTTTACAGTGTGGGTAAAAGCAATTTTGCGCGAATCATACCTGTGCGTCGAAAAAATGTCCGCGAGTAAACGTGCTGGCCAGGTAAAGAAATCTTTACACACTTATATCTTAGCTCCTAAACTAAAAGTATGCTATCAGCAAAATAGCACTAAACTGTAAAGGCTCTGAGTACAAAATGTACAGAGTTTAACAAAAATTATGCAAATATATATGCAGTATAAAATCGCTACAAACCGCTATCCTGAGGTTCAAATATGCTTACATGTATATGTCGTAGCCCAATGGCCAAAGTCGTAATTTAGGCCAATTCCGAGTTGGGCTGATGCAGGGCGTAATTAGTGCTTGTGTTAGCCTACGGCGTAATTCTATTTACGCGACAAGTGTAACCCTTGTGATTGGTTACTATGTTAATGCCATACTCAAATACGATTGGCTGATGCGAATACTTTTTATGATTGGCTATGTAATCGCCATCTATTGGCTACGTAAGTTTGTTTTACTGAGTAAAGTGGAATTAAGCAGGATTACGACTATCAAGTAACCAAGTTAAAACTCACAGATTTATCTGACATGATTCCGCCTTGCGCTAGCCCAAGTCGTAATTCCGCGCTGGACCAGCCCAATTCAAAATTGGGCTAAATTACGACTTGGACTGCGACATATACACTCACACTTGAATCGAAGAATACTTGTCTCATTTCTAGCGCCTTGTACTAACACTGCGAATAGTAAAACATTTAAGTATATCTGAAGCATGCATAACGAAAAAAATTGTAAACCGTTATTCTATTTAATTTGATAAAATGAGAACTAAGAGCTAAAAATTAGTCAACCGTTTCTGATCTGAAGTATAATTTGTAGGAATGAACAAAAAATATCAAAACCTTAGGCAAATTGCAAAATAACAGCTTTTTTACAGCGGTGTAAGCATACTTAGTGATTATGATTTGAAAGATTGCCGAAAAAGATGGACATCACTCAATGGATCATGTGGCGCAGGCACAAAATTTTGGGAATTTTTTGGGTCAAAAAATTATATGTTTCAGTAGATAGGGTTTTTAACTGTTTATTTGTTATATATACATATATAATATATAATATATAATATATATAATATATAATATTTATCCTATATATATCGAGCTTGTAGCCACACCCTGTCAGTGACATATTTAATCCTTAAAGAATCGCAAAGCAGTTGAACTACAATTTAATACCAAAGAATTGAGAAATTGAGCAGATATGACATCAAGTGTTACTTGAGTTAGGAACGGGTCGCTTGTCACATACGTCATGACGGGTTGTTGTGGCTCACATGGGTGCTCGATTCATTGCCTCTAGGTTACGGCGACTTTTGACCGGATCACTCGCGTTGTTGTGACACCATTTTGTTTTCCGTACTGAAAGACTGCCAAACTGCAAAAAAGTACTACCTAAAAGTTCTAAGGAATCAGCCGACCATAATGTTTCTGGTTGTCAATGGAAATGACTAAAATTCAACCAGGTTTACTGATCATCCGGTTCCATTCAACTGGTCTGTAAATTCCCACACTGTTAAAGCAAGCTCATTTGAACATACAGCTACTAAAATACTTAGTGGTATAACATTGGCACGTGAGCCAAAAAAAGGCCATGGGAGGCTCAGCCCCCCTGGATGAATGTCGACCCTCCCTAGAAAATTTTCAACCTTGCTTGTAAGTCGTCGAAACCTTTTGTTTGCCCATTCGGAAAAGGTTTAATCTTCCCTAGCAAGGTGAGCTAGCTACGAGCCTGGTATAACAAAGCTTAACAATCAAAATAATTTGTTACCAGCCCTATTGCTAAAACACCACATTTAGTTGAGTCCCAACTTCTCGGCTTAAAGCAGTAATGTATTCTTGTACGGCTACAGATTGTGATCCATCTGTTATTATGATTTAAAAACAATTCTTTCTACTCAACAATCATTTTACAAGCAATTAATAATTTAAGCTCAAAAAGTTACAAATATGATACCTGTTCAATGCGTGCTCATATATCACTTTGCGTGATACTAGAACTAAAGTGGATTATCCGGCAAAATTAATGTCATTATTTTGTTTATCAAATGTTTCAAAATACAATATTTTTACGTACCAAAATACATTTTTCATTAATATTTGTCTTCGAAAAGAACAGAGCCATTTTGGTTTAGGGGTGAAATCCTTGTTTTTATGTCATTTTCGTCTGTTAACAAACTCGTTCAATTGGCAAAAAGAAAAACATTGCTTCGAAATTTTGGTCCATGTATATAACTGGGCCGGAACAATAGTATAGGCATACTCCTAAACCTACGCCTAAGCCTAAGCACTTGCGTAAGGATGAGCTTATACCTAAGCCATATCTTAAGCCTAAGCCTAAGCCTAAGCAAAATAATAGTCTAAAGCTTGAGCTTAATACTCCCGCCCCGAACGTGCCGGCCCTATTCTATACATGGATCGAAATTTTTTATAGAACATGACCAGTTTGGTCAAAATCATTGCTATATCTTCGCTAATTCTTGATACATAATACATGAACGATGTCAGCTGTTTTTAGAAATCAAAACTGAAACAATTCGTTTACGAGCATCGTTCAATGAGCACAGCTACGCTTTAAATTAATTAAAACCAAAATATTCGGATGAAAACAAACGTTTCTCAAGTTACAAACGAAAGTTTTGCGCAATAAATTTTGTACAAAATCCACTCTGAGATTAAAAGTTTTTGATTCATTTAGCGAGTTCTTTGAAATATAATCGTAGTCAAACATAGTTAATTCTTGTGCATTATTATTATTATTATTATTATTATTATTATTATTCTTATTATTATATATTATATATTATCATTATTATTATTGTTATTATTATTATTATTATTGTTATCATTATTATTATTATTATTATTATTATTGTTGTTGCTATTATTATCATTATTATTGTTATTATTATTATTGTTATCATTATTATTATTATTATTATTATTAGTATCATTTTTGTTATTATTATTAATATTATTATTGTATATGTTTAGCTTATGAAAATGCGATTATACAAAAACAATACCGCCGGTCAAATATACTTAAACGACTGAGGTTATAGGGTATTAATAGTGAAAACTCGCGACTGATCAATGATTTCCTGGTGGGTGTATATCCGTATATATTTCATCTATGAGAAAATTTGTACCTGCGCTAATCCCATACTTCAATGACAACGTTAAATTTAAATTTTGAACCAATCTGACGGCGTCCGATTGATCCTGGCGTATCCACTGATTCAGTCTTTGAAAAAACTTGCAGCCACGTTGTAATTAGATATTTGAACACTACTGTATATGTCTCAGATGAATACTGTGACAAGTCTCGCTTGATTTCGCGTAATAAGCATGCTTATGCTAACGTTTAATCGAACTAACTTTTTACAAGATACTTGAATAATTTATCCTAAAAACTAAACCTCGTGAGGTTTTTACAGTTGTGTTAGTATAACCTACTCAGGTATACTCGAGTGTTCATGATTGCTAGCTGAATACAGGCTTATATTTAGCGCAAATGATTATGAGAACGGCAGCGAAGTTTTGGACGCTATAAAGTGGTATATAATTAAGGATTGTATCCAACGCTTTAGGAAATCTATTTATTTACATAATTCATGTCGTATACTTCAGTTCAACCTGAAACTTAGGTTTTCGTTGTTTATTCGCTAATTCAAATGACTGTGACCACCGTTTTCGTACCAAATCTATTAAATATTAGCACAGAATATGTTAGCCATATGAAATTTGACATGTGAAAATTTATTGCGATCAGATATGAGTTAACTGATATTGGCTGGGTTTCGGAAATCGTCACTTAAGTATTTACTTAAGTTTACTTAAGTCGCCGACTTAAGTGTGAATACTTAAGTGTTCGAGCATAACCAAAAAAACGCCAAATATCGGTCATTGTCATGACAAAGAACTAATAGTTTTGCTTTATATTAAGGAGACATTATAAGTGTACAATTTCAATCGGACCAAGGATAGTACACATAATCGTTAATTTATAGTTTATCAAATTTGATCAACAACTTAAGCATTTGCTTAACATAAGTACGCTCTTAAAAATGACAAAATGGCTAAGTAATTACTCAACACGCAGCCATTGTCTTTAGTAAATAGTTATTGAAAAGTCAAACTATTAGAAACTTTGCAGCAATTCCTTTCGCTTACTCTATTGCAGTCCCTCAGAAAAACGTTTTGCCCCTGATCTTTACATGGGTCAGAAAATCGAGCGAAGGAAACGAGGCCGCATGAGGATACAGGCCTGATTGAATTCACTCTATTTTGCACTTTTCACCATTCAAAAAAGTATAGGAGGGTGTACACTAGTAGTTTTCCCAGAACTTGCTAATTTGTAAGCATCCTCCCACTCCGCTTCCGGTGCCTCTAACGAATATTGAAACGATCAAACTCAATCTATTAGAGATCACCGAATCGAATCAACTCAACGGAATTACGCAAAATTATGGCGATTTTGTTGAAGTATATAATATGTTGGGCGTGGCATGACCACTTGACCCCAAACAAATATTGTTGGGTACGGAAATGTGATAAATGATATATATATATATATATATATATATATATATATATATATATATATATATATATATATATATATATATATATATATATATATATATATATATATATATATATATATATATATATATATATATATATATATATATATATATATATATATATCACTACGATACTTGTCTTAGAGCTGATGAGCCAAAACGAACAAACTTAGGCGTTGCCGCTAACGTATAAACAAAGTTAATTTAGACAGTGTAGTGTTGCTTACCGAAACGTCTCGTAAATCAAAACGTATCACGCAACCGCGACACTGATATGTCCGGTAACAGGCTAAAATGACCACTAAACAGCATGTTGCCTAATGTGTACAATCTTTAGTCACTTTTTCAGGTATCCTACAATGGTTTGTCGTCCCCAACCCGGTAGGGCACGCCGCTCCCTCAGCTCTGACTGACGCAGTTAATGTTTTGGTCACACTGGCATAAAATTTACGTAGTCTAAATTCTGGCACTTCCAGAACGGTCTGACTCCTTAAAATATCGAATCTGCAGGACTACGCACAGTAATGCGGGGTACACGTTATAACAGGTGCAGCTTGAGATACGTTTTGTCCCTATTAGACTATTGGGTGACGTTTTGTCTGCTTATAAACCCCATATCGTTCGAATCAACATGGGACAAACCGTGTCCCGCCTGCCCCGGTTATAACGTGAACCCCACATAAGAATAGATAGTGGGATTATTTTTCTGTTAAACAAGGCTTTTGCGAACGACAGGATGGCCTTGATGAACAGAAAGGAGCACCGGTGGATCACATAGTCCCTTAATAAATCGTTTCGTTGCCTCATTTGAGTCTTATGATACCTCACTGTGGTTCGATAGGATAGGGCATTGCAAGATGTGGTCCTGGTTTTGGTAACCATTTCTAATCCGAAATAATCGACGCATGTCAAAATATTATTTTATTATAAACCAGTGCAAAATCATGAATATAATGCGTTGTAGGAGCAAAAAACACAACTTCCACATTATAGATGGATACTATGAAAAATATCAGGATATGTATTCGAAAAAATTTGTATCCTAAGATCCGCCAGATATCCGAAATGCTATTGTGTAAAAATGTTCTTGGAATAATTTGCATTGTTTTATACCACGAAAGTAGCAGAAGCTGACGGAAAAATTCTGTATGCAAACTTGAGTCAGAATATTGACCCAAATTTTTGACGATTTTTGGCGTACATTTGGTATTTTCGATATATATTGTTTGTAAAGTTTAGAACTGTTAGACTTTGGTCTTTTCACAGTCATAGTTTTACTGTCACAAAGATTTTTATAATTCAGTATGTTATGGTAAACATTTCTTTTCTTACATCTTGTTGAATACTATAAGCTCATGCGGGGTTCAAATTATAACCCAGGCCGTGGGAAAATCGTTTGCACTGCATATAGACCCTATATCGCATTCAGTAGTTCGTATTTGTCTGCTATTAACATGTGTGGGTCACCTTTTGTTCTTCAATATCATATGATTTTCGACGTATTGTCTGCGAATATCATATGATATATTTTCAAATGTCTTAAGCTATTTTGTGTCGGAATCGATTTGCAGGTGTGCATTGCGTATTGAAAACACATTTGTGCCTCTGCCGTCCAACTTTCCATTAATTTATTGTCACCAAGCGTAAGAATGAACATATTCCTAAGCCTACGCTTAAGCCTAAACCTAAGACAAGCCAAAAAATTCGTCTAAAGCTTAAGCTTACTCTTTTATAGTCCCACTGAAAAACGTTCCGCCCTTGATCTTTACATGAGCCAAACTTTTTAAGCCATATTTACACGTGCAAGTTTTTGCAACAAAAACTTGCACATGCAATTTGCATGTTCAACTTTGGACACCAAACAGCTTTGAAGTTTTTGCACTACAAAATATTCACCGGAATTCATGCTGTTTAATTTGATTCGCACACGCAGTTGTAAACCACTTGAATGGTTGAACTGATAACTTATATGCTTGAAATTTATTGCAGTCGTCCGCAAATTATTCATTCATGTCAAGAATCAGAATGAAAATGATGTTCCCATGCAAATACTTGCAGCTGCAAGAAGCTCGTGCAAGTTGCAGCTGCTAGTTCGTGCTGGAAAAGCTTGCAGGTATGCATAGTGCTTTAAGCCCTATTCAGACGTGCAAGTTTTTTGCTGCGATAACTTGCAACGACAACTTGCACTTGCAAGTTTTGTCAAAAATCTCATTCAAAAAACTTGCAGCTGTAAAATAATTTATTAAAAATCAAAACATGGATGAATAACCATGTAAGTTCACTGTATTTATTGCAGCCGCATTCTTATTGGCTGATGAAAAAATACAAATTCTGCGTGCAATTTGCTGCTACGAGTTCTCGCTGCAGTAACTTTCACGTGTGAATAGTGCTTTGCAGTCGGCGCAAACAAAAACCATATGTTACACGTATTATCCGTTTTGCTTTTACAACCGCTAGCGCGATATCACTGTATTTTCCGGCAAACAGCAGAGTTTATCAGTTGGCAAAATTTTTAACATGAATATTTTTTAAAATTGTACATGAAAGCTAACCTATATATTTGCCAGTTTGCCATTTTGACTGCAAACAGACCAGTAGCCGCATACCGGCACCAAACTTTTGTTAGCACAACGTTTAAAATAAGTTACCCCGTTTTGCTATAGTAATCGTTGTAGACGCAAAATAATATTACTGATATTTAAGAAACAATTTCTTACATTTAAGAAAATAATTAGCAAGGATGCACTTGAAAACTTTTTCTGTTATAACAGAAAACATTTCAGAAAAGTTTTGAAATAAAGGTTGAAAACTTTTCCAGTTATTTTTTAAAAAAATTGTCAAATATAAAAAAAACTTGTCAGATTTGCCACAGAAAATACTTTTCTGAATTAATTCAAAAATACTTTTTTGTGTGATAGCACGGCTTAAAGTTTTTTCGACAAATGGACGCACACTGCTGCGATGCGTCAAGTGTACGGAAACGAGTGCGTTGAATATCCGAGCGCTCAGTACTCTTGAAGCACCGGTTAGCAGTGTGGATGTGTGTATCGGAAGGACAATAAGTCGTACTACAACTGACTTGTACTGTACCACGGTCCCATGAGCATAACATTTTTTAGGTTCTGAAATAAACCTCCTGCAAGAAAACCTAAATGGATCAATCCAACTGTGCCCCAAGTGTGTCACATTTGCACGTTTATCAACTGTATCTCAATTGCGCCGCTCCACAGATGCAAGCCTGGCGTGCATTAACTGTGCCGAACTGGCATACTTCAAACAGACGGTGCACACAAAATAATATTTCTGATATTTAAGAAACAATTTCTTACATCTAAGAAAAACAATTAGCAAGGTGCACTTGAAAACGATTTCTGTTATAACAGAAAACATTTCAGAAAAGTTTTGAAATAAAGGTTGAAAACAAACGTTTTCCAGTTATTTTTTTAAAAATTGTCTTAAATATCAGAAAAACTTGTCAGATTTGCCACAGAAAACAGTTTTCTGAATAAATTCAAAAATACTTTTTTGTGTGTGGTTGTATCACGGCTCTTGACTATAAACCGTAGCACAAAAAATTACATTATTTTAAATTGCACTTTCATTTGCAGTGGGTATCTTGCAATTTCGCTAAAATATGGTCGATTCTGCAAGTTTTTGCCCCTCATTGATATATAGCGTTGCTTTTGGTCCTGCCAAGCTGAACGTTAGTAAAATATTGTGGAAACTTTTTAGAGTGAAATAAAAAAGCCACAAGCACTGATGGATCCAAAAAGGAAATCAGCCAATCCATGCTTGTACAAAAAGAATTTAAAACAAAATTTTTACACAAGATTTTTGTTTAAAATTGCGTTTCGCTTCTCGCTCGCTTCGATCGCAAGCTTTTTTTTGTTTATTTATTAAGTGTAATTATAATATTAACATTTATTAGTTTGTTTTTTACTTCAAAGATGCAGTACGAACTGATGATGGTAAAACTGTCGTTGTGATTTGTAGGCAACTTTTGAATACATTTTGTGCATGAATGATTTAAGACATTTCTTGCAATATTAATAAAATATTAATACATTTGAGTGCAAAACAATTTTTGCAAACACAAATTTTGATTCTTGTAGTTTATTACTCAAAACTAAACAGTCTGAAACACTGTAAAAAATAGGAAGTCAAATTGACTCTCTGGAAAATCCGCTTTTCCTGACTACACAAACTGAGTAAAATTCGACTCCGTCAGAGTCAAATTCGACTCACTTAGCGTTTCAGTGAGTCGAATTTGACTTTGACGGAGTCGAATTTTGACTTAGTTTGCGTAGTCAGGAAAAGCCTATTTCCCAGAGAGTCAATTTGACTCCCCATTTTTTGCAGTGTTTAACTTGTTTTTTAAGGAATACACGGTTGATATCTTTGATAATTTTGCTAATAATTGTCGAACAATAAGTGATTGCAGTGGCAGAAGCAGAAATTTTTTTGATATGATGCCTCGCAATCAATAATACTCAGAAACGTTGCGATCGAAGCAAGAAGAGTTGCCAAACGCAAATTTTACTATTAAATCGTAAATGAAAATTTTGGTTTTCCTTCAATCAATGGACGTGTCCGATCCTCCAGTTGGCGGACGAACCATAGCTGTGATGGCCCTATTTTGGGTGCACCAATAATGATTGGACTAACGAAGTTTTTTCTTAAATTCATTCTTGGTGCTAGAAATATTGGAATGAATGTTTCTGTCAAATTAATTTTTATTACGCCTTGATAAACAAACATTGTAGACGCTAAAGTAGAGTGTTAATTTTTTATAGTCAGCTTATAAAATATAACTGTCGGAAATGTATACAAGGAAGTATACAGCTGATATCTGTTTCTCACGACAAAAATGAATGGATTAGGTAAAATAAGCGCTATTGTCGTTTTTAGAATTAAACATCAAAAAATCTTGTTTTGCTCGCTGTGTTCGGCTTCTAAATTTAGTCTTGTACTCCGAGTCAGACCCATCCCAAATCAAATATAGGCAACTCTGCAGTAGATATTAGTTAATTGCGCCGAAGTTTAATGTGCGGCCATTATATCAAATATTAAACATGGAAGGCCCTACATACGTATTTCGGGCAACTTTCCAGCAGTACTTTGTTTACAGTGAATACTTAAATGTTCTGTGAAAAGAATATCTGCGTGAAGACTGTGTGAAGATGTTTGTGCACTCGCTAACTTTTGCGCATTGTGCAAAACCGGCTGTCTAGTATCCTTTATTTCAGAATACTAAAAATGATGTTATTAATTTTACTATATGCTGAATTTATGGCAACAAGTAAGTTTTACGCTTCCATCTTGAATTTGTCAAATTTTAAGCGTTTGGCATAAATTAAGCTTAAGCTTAAGCTAAGGCAAAAGGTTGTGGAGAAAAAGAACTTGCAGCTTTTATTTGTTTTGCTGCTATATATTTTGCTTTTTACCAGTATTATTTACCAGGCATGCGATGGCCTAACTGTATTTACCGTTCGTATTTGAATTAAGCTCTTTTAATTCAACGTCAAATTTTTAATAAAAACCAAATCGTGGTATGTAGATGTGTACATACATGGGAAAGTTGACATAATTTCAGCAGGCAGTTATGCAATTATTTGATTATGCCGCTTCCTGGATAATGTCACTGTTTGAATTTGAATTAAATTAAATAAAATAAAACGCGTTCTAATTGTCAATTTTATATTTTGAACTAAATATTTGCACTGAATTGAAGTTTATATATCCTGGTTTTTCGGATAGGACACGTCTATCGTTAGCCAACTAACTCAGCTATAGTATCTGGACACTTCATGTCGATTGGGCTTCAACGCCTTGCAGATATATTGTATTACGGTTTGGTGAAAAATTGATAAGGTTCACATTTTGAGAACGTTGAATTTTGTAGGAATTATGAATAAACTTCCTAAAAAATTAAGTTATTTTAAGTTTTCATTTTTATTAATAAATATACCTCATACATAATTCATGAATTTAGCGTTAAATTTTTTGTTTACAAATGGATATTCTGTTCCATACAGCGGCCACAGTAAACATCAGGGGCGAAACGTTTTTGTTGACTTACAAGCAAGGTTAAAAATTTTCTAGGGGGGGGGGGGCAAAAATTTTTTCAGATGGGAGGCTGAGCGCCCTGGCTCCGCCTTAGGTACGAGCCCGGATAGACAGCAAATGTATTTGCAAGCTAATCAATTTTCTACAATTGTACGGGACAGTTTTATCAACGTTTCTGCATTTCAAGCCCATGCTACTTTAACGGACGTACCGTTTATCCGCGGGATAATAATTGAGAGTAACATTAAGCTTTAGACTATTTTTTGGCTTAGGCTTAGACATAGGCTTAGTTATTGGTTTATTCTACACTGAAGCTGAGGTTTGGCTTTAGGGTTAGGCTTACGAATCTGCTTATACTATACTATTCGTTTTTTCAACAGTGGATAATAACAAGAGTGCAAATCTTGGGCTCCAGCTTGGTACAAAATAAACCACCTGGCGTTGCGTTTTTGGCCGACCCCCCTTGTCTAGATGGGGGTCTCTACCTCATGAATACCCCTAAATTAAACTATAACGTGAACATGTTTGACGCGGCATACATAAAGTGCAATGATTCGCACCGGTTGTACTCCCGTCTAAACAATGGGTGAATAGATCAAAAACGCAACGCGTGCTGATTACATTCTTTTCAACACAGAATGTGCCCAGTTGCAAACTCTTGTTAAATAGCAATTATCCACTCTTGGTTTTATTAAAATGACTTGTTTTTGTCCAGTCTTCACAGGAATATCTTGCCAACCGGCAACAACAGAAGCAACAACAACAACTTCCGAACAATCACAATTCACAATTCGACCGCGATTCAGCGGTGAAACTACGACGCCACTTGCATATCCATGGCAATGCTTAAATGGCCGTTGCGTTGAATGCTCAGGAGATCAAATATGTCGAAATGAATTTTTCAAATATGAATCGTTTGACGAGTGTGAATTGTTCGGAAATTGCGGTGAACAAGACGGTAAGTTGACAGAACACAAGTCGCGGCGGGACCTTCAAATGCAACCCAAATCTCGATCAGGATTTTCTGAATGTGACAATAATCTCGGTGATATCTCCGTACGTAACACAGCGAACTTAAATTCAATACCATCAGTTCTCTGTAGAGCAACTTCTTAAGTTCGCGGTTACCAAAGCAAGTTCAAACGCTATACTCCTCATACAATCAAATCGCACGGTTATAAATTTAAATAAACTTAATTAAACTCAAGAGCCATGGTCTGAACAGATGTTTAAACTTTCCAATGCCCAAAATAAACAACAATTGTCTGCAGAACACAGAACGCAAACGTAGAACATCAAAATTATTGCATCCTCGAATGGAAAAATCTATTGAAACCCAATCTGGAAACATTAGCTACTTCATTAGCCCACTTAAAACACCAAAAGATCTGTAATTCACACCCCAGAATACTTGTAATCAACATCATATGAACCAACAACTTCTATTGCAACTTAATAATGTACACAACTACGCAATTGTTAAATATTATTTGAAACCTAACCGCTCCTAGCGGAATACATTCTCGTATGCATGCTATAAACACTTCAATCATAAAACTCAACCAACAGACTCTTCTAGCCTGACACAAAATTTCTCAATGCCTGCTTAGCAATAAATATAGCACGCAAATTTTCGCAGAATTCCCAATTCACACGTCAAAAATGTCACTTAGATCCCACAAATTATCGTACGCAACGGGCTCCAAATACTCTAATCTCACAAATACAGTACAGTTATCGAACTCTTAATCTCCGCTTTGCGTGTAATTATAGCAATAACTCGTCAAAATCAATACGCTCGAAAAAAACGTTAACTTCGCAATTCACTCACCGCTAAACCGTCGGGCCATAACTCGCTCCCGTATACCACGTAGCCCTTCTAAACGCCAGCGCACAGAGCTTTTATACCCATGGTTTGAAACGTTAAATGATAATGAATATGAATGCCAAAAGCTATGGAATCATTGCAGATTGTAAAAAGTCTACTTATCTCACCACAAACTCACGTTCTTCTTAGTAATTTTGAACTTTAGTTGTAGAAAATTCAGAGAAAAAGTAAGTTAAAAATCATTGTTTATATTTAAATATAAACGCAAGTATTTAAAATTTTGACACAAATAATTTAATTTTAAAAAAATTTCTACGATTAATTCTTCAATATTAACTAAAACCGACTGGTTTGTCTCCTGCGGGTCTTTGGACTTTCCTTCAATTCTAAGCATTTTCGCCGTTTAATATTTTTTCCAAAAAAGGACTAATATGGCCATATTTCAAATTAAATTAATTTTTAGGCAATATTGGGTAGAAACACAACACTAATGATAATCCGTACGGGGTTTATAAATATATATGTTCTGCAGTCAAACTGCAGTACTAACTTGCTAACTTATAAATGCAGCTCCTACCCCAACTTGAAAGTATCAGCATTAATAAACAGTTGGATTAAAAGTGATTCTCATAAAGGAATTTCGTCGAGTCCGTACATATCGCAATAACAAAGACTACGCTTTCGATCAGGGCTAAAATAATGTGCAATCCAAAAGAAGGGCTCCTACTACTTTACCTGAAATCGGGTCAAATCCAGCGGTCTGAAACAGAGTTCAAACATATTTAGCTGGGTGGCAATCGCAACAAACCAGGATTAAAACCTTCTAAAATTCGACTAACAGTTTGTGTTCATAGTGCGGAGGATTTTGCAAAAAATATATATATACTTATACTAACAACGTAAGATTATTCCTGAATTAAACAAGGGTTGGTCCTGCATCTGAATGAATAGATAATTATTTGCTTTACTGAACGGGAAACTATCATGATTTTTCTAAAACACCGATTAGTCTGTGATTACCACAGCCGAACATTTAAGAAATCGTCTAATTACCAAAAATTTAACACCGTTCGACGCAGCTCTGCAAGTTCGTTCGAATGACATGTAATTTTGCACAGTTTTTGACAAAAAATTTTTTATGGTCCATAGAGCGTCCTTTGGACCTTAATATTCAAAGTTTTGAGAAATTAAAATTTACGCGTGAAATGATCAGGGAAGGTCACGGGTGAGTTCAAATATGCAAAATTTTTCAAAATCGAACCATTTTTGGGCAAATGCGGACTGGTTTGAGTCACGGTGATATATACCTTATATAAATTGCAATTATAGGTTTAGGCATCAGTATTTTGACCCCTTTTCACATGGAGTTGACTCTGAGCAACCGAGTGCAATGTGTGTATAGCAGGGTTGGGTACCGGGAAAAACTCACGGAAAACGGTTTTTTGCTTTTTCCGTGTTTTCATAGGGGGTGGAAAATGGGAAAAAACGAATAAACCGTTTGACCGTGAGAAATTGGTTTCTCTCACGCTCTCGCAATCTTGAAGACTGATTGAATTGGTGGGATCAGTGGCGGATCCAGGAATTTTTGAAATGGGGGGGCGTACGAGATATCGCAGTGGAAGCACTTGCAACGAAGTGATCGTGAATCCACACGCCATTTTAATGCCAAGCTTTGAAGCAAAATCTTCGTTTCAATCCCTGTAGTGGTATTTTGGCCGGAGCGGGGCCCTGGGATCCGCCAGTGTGAGCAACAGTGGAATAATTCCCTCCCACAATTTCAGTTGTCGGTATATAAGGTAACGGTGAACTAGATTCAACATTACTTTACTAAAGCTACGTTTCTCATCAGAGTAATGAATTGTGTCTCTTACCCCGACAGTCCTACAATACTGAAAAGTGTGCAATACAAATGATTTTCTAATCAAACCAGAATTCCAGTTGCATCCTTTTATTACCATATACTTTTTTAATCTTAAAATCATTGTTAGGATCTATTTGTGGTTTTACGTGTTCTCTTTGATAAAACATTTATTGCCGATATATGCCGCGCTTAATGCTGAACATAACTTTTATTTAATTTCATTTTTCTAATATATCAATAAAACTATAAATCCTGTTGTCAGATTTTTGCCGCACGCAACCCCGCAAAATTGTAGCCACTTTTGCTGGCGTATGCACCTTTTTAGGTATATGACAGCTTTGTAATCTGTACAGTATGCCTATCATCATGTGTTATCAAATGTTGATACTTAATAAAATAATCATTCGATTCTCCGATCATTTTTTCAGTAGACAAATCATACCTTAATGTTTTTGCACCAGTGGAAACATTAGTACTGCAGTGACCCGAATTAGAAATGTAATAATAGAGGGATCCCATTTTGACTATCAAACAAAAGGAGTCCGTACTTCTAATAAGAGTCCGTAAGTGGATATAGTACCTAAACCTTAATTAGAGACCACCAATGACAATTATCTATCCCAAATTGTAACGCATAAATGACTTCCACACCAAATAGATTTAAGTTCGAAACTTTAAATCAGTTTTAAGTTTTAAAAGCACATTCCTATGCATAACCTTACATTATCGCTCAAGCTGTTGATACAAGACAAATAAATGTTTAATTTAACTAATAGTTGCAACACCGAATATTTTAATTTTGAAAATATTTATCTTTTTATCTTTTCAAAAACCGAATATTTTAATTTTGAAAATATTTATCTTTTTATCTTTTCAAAAACCGAATATTTTAATTTTGAAAATATTTATCTTTTTATCTTTTCAAAAGCCTTTGGCGAACAAAATGTCACTAAAGTAAAAATTTTCCCACAATCAGTCGCTTAATTCCCTCAAAACAGGTACTTACAAGATAACCGGTAGACGCTGAAAAAACTAAAATTCGCTCTTTCCGACCTTTAATAACAACAATGTATTGTTTGTGTTATCTAACGGTTAGAGACAACTGTAATTGTTAATATCACGCAGTGTCAATCAAGTTAACGTTGAGAAACGATTACCAAAATTTAAACAAAATAATAACTAAATACCAAATATTGACTGTTCGATACTTGTGAGTAAGAAGACCAAATTTTTTGACAGCAGTGCTAACTTAACTTTTGGTTGAAGTTAAACTATTTCAATATTATGGATGATATCAATAATAATAACAACAACAACAACAAAAACAACAACAACAACAACAACAACAACAACAACAACAACAACAACAACAACAACAACAACAACAACAACCACAACAATCGCCACCACAGCAACAACAACAACAACAACAACAACAACAACAACCACAACAATCACCACCACAGCAACAACAACAACAACAACAACAACAACAACAACAACAACAACAACAACAACAACAACAACAACAACAACAACAACAACAACAACAACAACAACAACAACAACAACAACCACAACAATCACCACCACAGCAACAACAACAACACTTCATTTAATCATTTCTTAAAAGCAACAGCGTACGCAGGAGGTTCATTTCAGGACGAAACTACCACATCCAGAACGATTTTGAACGCAATCACAGAGGGCGACAAATTGTTTTTGACTTTTGCAGCTTTATTCTGCAACTTGTAGAAATGCTTATTTCAAGTATTTCCAGAAATATAGGAAAATACAATCCTATATAAACTTTGTATCCGCTTCTGATTGTAAACGTCACAAGCCGCAAACTGTGAATTATTACATAGACAAATTGGCCCATGTAAAGATCAGCTGCGACAGAGTAAGCTTAAGCTTTAGACTAATTTTTATGTTTGGTTTAGACTTAGGCTTAGGTTTAGGCTTAGGAATATGTTCATTCTTGCGCTTGGGTTTAGGCTTAAACTTAGGCTTAGGCTTATGAACTACGCTTATAATACTGTTCCGCCCCTGTTCTTTGCATTGGCCGACAAATTCAACTGGTTTACTGTTCAATCACAGCGTTGATGTCTAAAATACTTTGACGTTTCTTAATTGTGCGTAATCATTAGATTCTGCTGGTTACACAAGAAACGTTTTTGGTAATTCTTACACAGTGTGGCTTTAAACAGATTTGCAGCTGAAATTTTTTTAATTTAAGAATGTAAAACTTGACCAGAGGCAGTTAAAGGTTTTCATATCGCAAGAGTATAATGTCATATAAAAAAATTCTCTGCAAAGGAGCGAGTACTTATATTTGACTCTTTTCTTTTAAATGCCCGTCAGCTGAAGTTTGACCAAAAATGGTTGGATTTTGAAATTGTTTTGCAATTTGAGCTTCACATGACCTCGTCTAATCATTCCACATTGAAATTTGAATTTTCAAAAAATTCCATTTTTTTCACTGTCGAGGGGCTCCTAGCCAGCTCACCTTGCTGGGGGGGAGCGGGGGCTAAATCTTTTTCAGGAGGCGCAATCAGGGGTTTTTTAATGACTTGCAAGCAAAGTTGAAAATTTTCTAGGGTGGGGCCAAAATTTTTCCAGTGGGGCTCAGATCCCATGGCCCCCCTTGGCTACGGGCCCGTGTCGAGGTCATCGACCGAATTTGTTCACCAGGGGCCCGAAAATGAAGTGAGAATATGTTTTTTTTGAAGCAGTTTATCGGGCTGAGTCCGAGATATGTAAAGTTTATCGTTATTTGCCAATAACTTGACAAGTTAATATGGTCATATAACTGTTTTGACACTTGGCCAATAATTGGCCTGAATAGCAGATTGGCCTACGACATATATCATGATTTTAAATATATACTTTCTCGGAAATTTACTTGTTATAAACCGTTCAAAAATTTTGTAGACGCTTTGATCTGCCCAGAATCCGGCTGGTTCAGTGATGGCCGAACAATTTCGACCTGCTATCGCAGTGTTAATATTGTAACTGCGTCTTCATATCGTAAATCACAAAATAACTGTTTTGATCGCGTATCTGGCAGCGGAGTTCCGGTTTTCACCGACGATTCCGGTTTTGATGCGTTTACAAAATCGGCGTAAGTAAAAGCTAAAATTGATTCATTTCATTTGAATTCTGTCGTTTTCAGGGTGGCTTTAAATAGACAGGTTAGCACAATAGACTCGATCCCGTTTTTATTCTAAAGCCGGTACTCATTTATCTGTAAATTTCAGTGAGTTGATTATAACTCAGATGAGTTGAATCACACAGTCTGAGTTAGGACTATCAGAACTCAGAATTTCGAGTTTATTCAATTCACTCTGAGTTAATTTATCAACTCACCCAGAGTCAACTCAACTGAGAGTGAGAATCAAATCAACTCAGAGTGAGGTAATTTATACTGATTTTAATTCAGAAATAACTAACTCGCTAGCTGAATTGATTAATCAACTCATTGGAATGTACAGTGTATTGGTCTGTTTCATGTTTCTACGTATATCAGACCCGAACCAAGCCAGTGTCATGGTTTAATTCTTCCCCTGTTTAATTCTTCAACCGGAACCGGAAGAACTAAACCATTTTACCAGTACTCTCATTTATAGTATTGGTATCTTTCATGTTTGTACGTATAATTTTGCACGCAGTTGCTTGAATAAATCTTTTAAATAAAATTTGCATAACTGAAACACTTATAATTGTAGCTAATTTGCTTGTGTATCAGGCCCGTACCTTGCTCAACTTGATAATCTCAAAAAGCTTAAACTAACTTGATTTAAGCTTAAGCTAATCTAGCTGTATTAAGCTAACTTTCTAGATTATATAACAAAACTAACAGGTACGTTTACGCTTAAACCAACTTAAAATTTTACGTATTATTTTTAGTTTAAGCTAAGATTAATGAACTCTTAGATACACATAATTTCGGCGATAGATTTGTTGCTTAAACCAAAAACAAGCTTACTTTAAACTCGTGTTAAGCTTAAAAATATGTTAGTTTAAGTAAAACTTAAAATTCTAGTTTAGTTAGTCCGCCCAGCCGTTTCAGTTATACTTAAACTAATATTCAAGTTTTAGTTAAGCTATAATTTATGTTTAAGTTTTTATAGAGTAGAGGGATCAAAAAATTTCCTCAGGAGGGACAAACAAGGGTTTTCGGCTACTTTTCAAGCAAGGTTAAACATTGTCTCTCGCCAATGGCTGCGATCTGGCTAAAGGTCCGCAATGTATTATTTTCGTAAAACCCTATCAAACTTATGGTCGAGCCGCGGACAAATCAAACCCGTCTAATGACACAATATTCTTTTAGGAAACCGTGTTTTAGCTCTAAATTTTCTAAACAAAATTGTTCAGTTTTAGGTCGTTTTTATCGTCAAATGCGCCATTCTACATTGGACTAATGCGCGAAGACAATTCGTACTTTTGGATCAGACCCAGCGACGGAACGCGTGTTCCGTTTATCACTGATCACATTTTTCCGGTATGCAAACAGTATGGCATTGCAATCAGCTCTCACTGACGCAGTCACGAGAGCTGTTTGGAAACTTTATAGGTTTTAAAGCGCATTTTTAGCGAATTTGTGAACGGTGAAAATTTTTTTGTCCAATTGTGGTCAAGGCGTACACTTGATATGCCGTACTCCTGTACAAGTTTTGAGTTCAGCAAAGTTAACGAGTTCAAAATCCTATTACTAACTGATGATAGTTACTATACATAGTTCAGAATATGGGTCCAGGTGTCTGACAAAATAGAAAATAGTCCATGCCCGAAAGTAGTACCAAGTGCGGAATTTTTGAATTTCAGTTTCAACTGGATCGACAAAGGAAACGCAACAGCACACTTTGCCATGTTGTTGATCCGTTAGATAAGATGGTAAAGCCAATCCCGTGTGAAAAAAGACAACCGCGAGTTATGTGCCAAAAAGGTATATAGGATTGTGTCTCTTACACTTGTGGCAAAAACATTAATAATAAGTCAATTAAGAGAACAGATTAGCAGAATTTAAAAATCAACCACATTTTCCTGCAACGTCACTATTTTAAACATATATTTTTGCTGGTGTTTTGAATTGCAATGATTATGCAAAGGTCACAGTAAACATAATATGTCAACTTTAAAAATTACTGCTAATCCGTAGTCACTCACATGCGCAACTCTTTTCGTATTATATTGGCTTTTGGCAAACTTTTAAAGGGTATTTGTTTAAAGCAAGTTTTGCCCAAACTTTGAAACTTAAGTGACAACTCAAAAAACCAAATCATCATTTCAATGTATACAGCATATTGTAACAACAGAACAACATTTAAACCGAAAGAATTTTTTCAATCAAAAGCTTCTGTAATTGCATTTAATGTTATATGTTACATAAAAACATCGTTATATGCGTTTCCCGTTCTAAATGGATTTCTAACGTGAACTCGTTTACTCAAAACCAGGGTTCGTAATTGTTCGAACGCGAGATACTATTGCATACAGTTACCTTTGATTTGAATTCGGTACAATGTTACTATTGTACCGTAGACACAGTCCTACACTTTCGTATTCCAATTTCAATATAAAAACCCTTGCGTTAAAATGAAGGCACGTCGAAAATAACTGCCATCAAATACATAATGGTTAAAAATCTGAACGAACATAAGTATACTTGAAATGTTAATTTTTACTTTATCAGCTTTTTATTTTTGTGGGGACATCCGAAGACAAGGATGTCTAGCAATAAGCCTTCGTTGATCTCGGTGGGACGAAACAGTTGCCGACCACCCCACTTCCGTCTTCCATCTCTGTGAAAGGTCAAGCCGCCTTTTTCCGACTAGATCACATTCAACTGTGCTCAAAATCATCTCACACCAGAATTCGGTGTTTCCCCGATGTCACATACTGAGGTTTTAGAACCTAACCCAGATGATGGACATATCCACATTTCTACAGAGTCCATAAGCGGATAGAGTCCTTAAATCCTAATTAGATTCCAGAAATGCCAATTATCCCTAATTGTAGCGAATAAATGACCCTGTACCACATAATTTGAGTTCGAAACTTTAAAACGTACTTAAATTTTGAAAGTACATTCTTAAGTATAACCTTGCATTATCGCTCAAGCGGCCCATGTATAAAACAGGGCCGGATCGTTTTCCGGCGGTCCGTTTAAGCTTTCGACTAACTTTTTTGATTGGGCTTAGGCTTAGGCGTAGGCTTAGGAATACGTTTATTCTTAAGCTTAGGCTTAGGCTTAGGCTTAGGCTTAGAAATATGTTTAGGCTTAGGCTTAGGAATATGCTTAAACTATTGTTCTGGCGCTGTTCTATACATGGGCCGCTCAAGATATTGACACAACACCAATAAACGTTTAATTCAACGGATAGTTGCAATACCGGATACTTACCAATAACGAATGATGGCAGAGCGTGGATAAAAAATAAATAACAGTCCGTAACCAAGTAACAGGGGGTACCCTCTAGAGATGCCAAATAAATATCAGTTTCCCCTCTTATTTGGGTCACTACAAAAGCTAAAGACAATATACAAATATCCTATCAATACACCTAACCGCATTTATCTAATAGAACAAAACATAAAACATCTAAACAACAATGTTCTTTACCGGTTGTGCTACATTCGCCACGCGGCACCGCGCGTCATTTCAAAAATAATAATTGAGAAAACGGGCGGTGCCGCGTGGCGCTGGACACATCCGCGTAAGACATGTAAAACTGATTATTGACCCGCAACGCCGCTCGTATAACCGCTGTGGGTTTAAACTTTCGCCTCCAATTGAATTAAGACTAGAGTTAGGGGGAACTAAACAAGTACCTATAACACAATTCAGACACGGATTCAGTGGATTATTGGGTATCCGGGATTCCCCGTTTAATTGAACAATCCATATTTGCCAAATATAAACTTAAACAATGCTTCAGCGCGGACCAATCATTCAAGTACAACTGCCAAGGTATCAGTACCTGGTTCCAATTCTGATTACCTCAAACCCGTGTGCACCCCGTAAATTTTTTGGATCCACCGCTGCAATATTTACGTGGTTTTCATTTCAGCAACAGACTACTGTTCAGTGATTGTTGGAAGGCATGCGTTTGTTGAAACGTCATTGAGTGACACAGCGAAAACGTGTATGACGTCATTAAATTGTGGCGATGACGTCAACGCTGTTGAACAGGACTGTGTGCCGTACGAACCAACCGGAATGCATTTTTGTTGTCCTAAAACGGAAAAGACTAAAAGTATCAAAGGGCGATTGATATTTCAAGGTTGACAAGTTTGGAAAAATGTAAATATTCGATGTGCACTGTACATTTCAGTGAGTTGATTTTAACTCAGAATGAGTTGAATCACTCAGTTTGAGTTAGGACTATCAGAACTCATAATTTTGAGTTGATTCACTTCGTTCTGAGTTAATTAATCAACTTAACCAGAGTCAACTCAACTCAGAGTGAGAATCAACTTATGCTAGAGTGAGTTAATGTTTACTGATATTAATGCAGGAATAACCAACTCGCTAGCTGAATTGATTAATCAACTCATTGGAATTTACAGTGTAAGACAGTAATATGTGGTTAACTTTATAAGTTTATTTGAGTAAAAAGTTGTTGTTTTTACACTTTTGCGCGTTGTATGTAATCAACCGTTTTAAGCGTCGGCACTATCTTGAACCTCGCTGTATAGCTGATATAATGATCAGAGGCGGAACGTTTTTCTGTGAGACTACAATAAAGTAAGTTTAAGCTTGAGACTAATTTTGTTGCTTATGATTGGACTTAGGCTTACGCGTAACCTCATTCTTTACTCTTACGTTTAGGCTTAAGAATATACTTAAACTGTGACGGACCTGTGCTATACATTGGCTAATGTACTTATTTACACGCTAAGCTTATATACTAATCATGGTTGTATCCGGAAATGAAAAACCGGAGCTGGAACCAAAGGTCAGCAAGTATTTTATCAGCCGGAACCGGAGATGAAGCAATATTAGGTCATGAAAATAATGTTAAATTTGCAAACTTTAACAATAATTAGAAATGTTTTGTCCAAAAATCATTCGTTTAATTCTTTTTAACAAATCTGCGCAATTAACGCCTTTAAAATTAACCCAAAATTGAAAATCAAGCCGCTGAACAGCATAACTTTTATGAGATTACGAACATTTTATTACGAAATTGGCCAAAGTTTCGGCAAAAACCTTTCCGGAGTTGGAGCCGGTGGTTGATTTTTTTTGCCGGAACTGAAAGCAGACCTTTTGTAGATACTGGCCCATGTATACTTTCCTGCCGTCCCAAAATCATGCCGTCCATGCTGATAAGCGATGGCTTTTTGCGTTTGCATGTGTTGGACATTTAAGATTTTGAATTTTCTTGATTTCAATAGTATTCATCGCAAGCAATTACTAGGAATTAGGCTTAGGTTCAGACTAAAGATTAGGGTTAGCATTCGGCAATCATTTGGCTTAGGCATAAGTTTAGGATAAGGTAAGGTAGAGGCTTTGCATTAGGTAAAAATTAGACTTTTTGACGCAGGATCTGGCGTAGCCTACGCTTTGGCGGTGCCTTCAGCCTTAGGCTTAGGCTTTGCGTTTTAGGCTTAGGTTTAGAATTTGTTCACTGAACCTAATCCTCAAAGGCCTACAAATATATTTTTAATTGTTTATGTTTTCGCGAATATTAAAAATATTTTTAAATATAATAATTTATAACATTTACTTGCAATATTCTAAAACCATATTGTAACATTATACCTAGGGCATTTCATAGGTACGTGTTTAAATATTGGAAACATGAATGTATGTGAACTCAGTATTAGCGTTTAGAAGTAGGCTTCCATTCAACAATAGATTAGATCTTTTGTGACCCTTGGACTTTAGGCTTCGGCTTCGGTTTAGGAACCGGATTTGGCTTAGGTTTAGGATTAGGTTTTAGGCATAGACATTGACTTAAGCGTACCCCTAGATCTTGGACCCACCATTTTCTAAATCTAACATCATTCGTGACCGTAATTGTCAAAATCTGATTTGTCACAGTATCCCAAAGTGTCACCTGCTACCATATCCAAAGAGCGGGGTTATTACTCCACTGCTTCACTTTTAGAGTGACCACGGCACCTTAGGGTCGTCACTCGACTGACCAAATGCCTGTTTTATACATTCGTAAAAATCGAACCAAATACTGATTATTTCAAAATCTTTAGAGACTGTAAAATGTATAGAATCTGCAGTTGAACGCGACTTTTTTCGATAAGCATCCTATATTGTATGTATTGCATGCAGGATGCCGGTAGACGGCATGGAATCTCAGTGTAAAATTATGGGCCGACTGTATCCCAATTGAGGGACCTCATTTGATCGTATGGGGGCCCTGTTAACTTGGGCCCTGAAACTAAATTAATCAAAGTCAGACCCTAAATATGACGATCATAGCCGTATTCTTGAATGCATGGATTCGAACTGATTGCGCAGTTGGAGCGACTTACACTTAGCTGTTATGCTTATTGAGCGAAGCGAAACTCCGAGCGAAGCTCGGAGTAACGCGAAGCGTTTTATGTTTTGTACTTGGGGGTCGAAAGGTGGAAGTCCGTCCGTCCGTCTGTCCGTCTGTCCGTCTGTCCGTCTGTCCGTCTGTCCGTCTTCCGTCTGTCCGTCTGTCCGTCCGAAAAGAATCTCAGGAACGGCTGAACCGATTTTAATAAACTTTTTTTGTTTGAAAGCCAATCATACTGGGGTGTTAACCTCGCATTGGGGTTTTAAGATTTTGAGCTGTTTATTAGCTACAGGCTAATTTGCATAATTAATTAAGCCTAAATTAGGACTTTCCACAATATTTCACTAATTATTACAGTTAGAAGCAATCTAATTTTAGCATTAAAGGGTTTTTGGGTGCGAGGAATCTGCGTAGACTGTTTACAAACCTCCAAAACCGATAATTGAGCAGTTAGCTAATAGATAATTTGCATATTAGCATAGTTTATAAGCCTAAATTAGGACTTTTTACAATATTTCACTAATTATTAAGGTTATTAAGGTTAAAAGCAATATAATTTCAGCACTAAAGGGTATTTGGTGCGAGGAATTTGAATAAATAGTTTACAAACATCCCAAACCGATAATTGAATAGTTAGCTAACAGTTAATTTGCATATTAGCTTAATTGACAAGACAAAACTAGAACTTTTTAAATTATTTCAATAATTATTACGGTTTACTGAAGGTTTTTGGGTGCGAAGAATCTGGATAAATTGTTGACAAACCTCCAAAGCTGATAATTGAATAGTTAGCTAATAACTAATTTGCATATTAGCTTAATTGACAAAACAAAATTAGGGCTTTTTAAATTATTCCAAAAATTATTAGAGTGACTCAAGGGTTTTTGGGTGCGAGGAATCTGAGGAAATTGCTTACAAACCTCCAAAACCGATAAATGAATAGTTAGCTAACAACTAATTTGCATATTACCTTAATTGCTTACGTGTGTTCGAGCTTCGCTCAATAAATGTAGTCCCACTACGACTGGTTTTACTGAAGTGAAATAAATCACCAATGTTGTTGATTTTTTGTGTTATATTTTCAGAGATTAATAGGATGCTTCAACGGCAAAACTTTCTTTAATTCTATATAATCATTTATTGATCCATCACAACTCGGACCCATGTTACTTTTAGGGACGTCCAGGTTTCTGGCGGGTCTATAAAAGAGTAGATTTAGATTCTAGATTATATTTTTTTTGCTTAGGCTTAGGCTTAGGCTTATGCTTACGCTTAGGTTTGGGCTTAGGCTTAGGAACACATTTTAGCAACGCTTAGGCGTAGGCTTAGGCTTAGGAATACGCTTAATCTACTGTTTCGCTACTAAAAGTAACATTGGCCACAACTCGTAAGCATAGAATGTTACATTATACAACTGCACAGTGCAATATATATATTGCAACTGCAATTTTTTCAGCAACTTCTCTACGCTGCAAGCATAGTTTAGTTTCAGCTTCTAAACTTGTGTATTAAACATTTTTTACTAAAACTAGCTTAAACAAATCGTCTGTAGCTTTCGCTTGACAACCTCTCGTAATATTCGAGTTACAGGGCATCGTAGCTGACTATTTTCTGTTGTACAAGTTTTATACTAAAAGCAAACAGTCTTAAATAATCGTCGATCACGTTGGTACATATTCCTGTTGAACTGAATCGAGTTTCATTTGGGCCCATGTTGATTTTTATGTGTCCTCTAAGACCCTAAAGCCCACCAATTAAGTCCCATCCTAAAGGTGGAAAATTAGCCTAAACCTAAACCTAATCCTAAGTGCTAGCCTGCGTCTCTTAGTCCGTAGTTCCTCAGTCTCCAAGTCTCCTATTGGGCAGCCACCAATAACTAACATAGGCCTTAGTTTTGATCGAAAGCAGATGATTTATGGGCCCATATTCACAAATGTGTATAGCAACTATCATCAGTTAGTAATAGGTTTTTAAACTCATTATTTATGCAGTTGTTGAACTGAAAATTGGTGCAAGAGTACAGCAAATCATATTCGAAAATTATGCTGAATCATTAGCCTTACAATTTAAAGGTTCAAAGTTACAAAACCTATCACCAACTGGTCTGTTGGAGATACACACATTTGAAAATACGGGTCATGGCTTTAAAATTTGATATTAACCTTTAAGTTTAATCATTTGACCGGTGCCGAGGCTGTGCCGCCCAAGTCCAGAACGTACTTAAATCACGGGACGCTTTTTGGAGTATTAACATCCGTTGAACCTCCAATAACGTATTTCATAATCTCCCTCTGCGTATATATATGCATCGATGCTATCCATTCCTAAACCTAAGCCTAACCCTCAGCCTAATCCTTAGCGTGAGAATGAGCATATTTCTAAGGCTAAGCCGAAGCCTAAAGCCTAAGCCAAGCAAAAAATCAGTCTAACGCATAAGCTTAATCTATTGCAGTCCCACAGAAAAACGTTCCGCTCCTGTTCTTTACATTTGCCATTCACTCTATATATTTGTTAATTTGTTTACGCGCGTATAAATAAGTTTGTGGTAAAATTTAAATCTGCATTAAAAATTTTTGTATCACAACTGCAAGTTCCCAGTGCATTTGCAAGTTGCATTTATCAAAGTAGCAATATGCACATGTCAGTAGGGTTAATTATTACTTTACTTTCTTGATATAATTTGTCTACTCGTATTTTAACTGAAACTAAAGCCCTATTCACACGTGCAAGTTTTTACACCAAAAATTTGCACATTCAACTTGCACGTCAAAATTTGGTCACAAAAACTGCTTCGAAATTGTTTGCAGCTTTAATAAAGTCACTAGAATTCATGCTATTGAATTTAATTCACACGCATGAACACAGTTGCGAGTCGCTTGAATTTTTTGCACCTGCAGTTTGATTAACATTTGCCTGCTCGCGCCCCTCGTCAAAAATTTTTGGATCCCACTCAACGCAATGGAATAATATTAAGCCCAGCTGTATTGAAGGCGACGGCAGCGTTTAAGCTTATATTTTCAGTGGCTGAAACATAGTTTAGATTTTGCAAAGCCAGTGAACGTATTCAAATTAATACAAACAGTAGTCAAACGTCAACACGTGGAATTTATTACACTCAGCTTTAATTAAACGCTAAAAATTGTTGACGAATTTTTCTATAATGCAATTGAAGATTAAATCTGAATCCTACCGCTAGGACCAGTGCCGGTGCAGACAAAAATGCGGCATCCCACAACTTTTTTAACAACCTTACTTGTAAGTCATCGAAACCCCGGCGCAAGCCCCTCCAGAAAAGTTTTTCCCACGCCCTAGAGAGGTACGTTGACGACGAATCTGTACCAGTAGACAGTGCCGGATCAGACAGGGGTACGGGCTCACTCCCAAACTCGCGAGCGAAGTCACCGAGAAGCCAGACACATTTTAAAACTTCAGCGGTTTTTGTTTCAACCGGTTATGGTGGGGGCTCATTTAGGAGTGGGGGCTGCTCCAATTGGGCGTAGGGGGGTGGCTACTCCGGCCCTGGTTGGTACATATTGTACTCATGAACAGGGTTTAACTATATATTTCATTTTCAAAGGCATTTTGCTTGCCCTTATCGTAAACTTATTGTTGAATCCACTGCAACGACCGATCATCGACCATGGGCTCAGGAGTAAGTTTATTTATTTTCATTAAGTATGCCATGATACGTATTAGCAAGAGTAGACGCTGACCCTTTGAGCAAGAGTGTTCCTAAAATACACGTGGCATTAAAAGTACCAATGCGCATCGGGTTTGCAAATACCTCCCAATTGGGGGGTTAACTGCCTACAGAACACAGCTAAACTTGAATCAAGAATATATAGACAGACAATGTTTAACACTGTGTATCGCAACAGTGTTGCCAGAACTGCACGGTTGGGACGAGCCCTTTCCTCCGAAGTACTGCGAATATACATGGTTTTTCTCCTTTTTCCGAAACATATGGTCACGCCAGAAGTCGCACCTCGGACCTCTCGCTCGGGAGTCAAGCGCACTACCCATTACACGACGCGGCCGATATTATAATTTTCTATAGTACTTTGTGCACGTGTATGTATGTGTCTTACATTACATACACTATGCATATACAGATGCTATACCGCATATACCAACAAGTATTTGTATGCTTTCAAGGTTTCGAACCCACGCTAAATGTTATGGGAGTAAAAGGGAAAAACGCGACACGTGCCGGATACATTCATTTTTACACAGAATGTACTCAGTTGAATACTCTTGTTCAAGTATGCATCATCCACTCTTGGTATATATTAGCTTGTAAGGGTTACAAAAACCAAATGCAATAGATATCAATATTTGACTCAGCACTGAATTTCTAACAGTTAAAATTGGAAATACAACTAGGATTACAATTATTAAATTACTTGAACCGTTACAACATCTTTATTTTATGGGACGATATGGAGGCCATCAGAAAACAACAATTGTTGACAACGTCTGCATTAGTGATTTTGTCATTTTTGACATACTGTAGTGACCCATATAAGCGGTCCTCATTTTGAGTCTCAGTCAATAGGAGTCCATATCCCTAAAAAGAGTCCGTAAGCGGATAGAGCCCCTAAACTATAATTAGAGTCTATAAATGTCAATGGCCCATGTATAGAACAGGGCCGGATCGTTTTTCGAAGTGGCTATAAAAGAGTCAGGCTAAGCTTTAGATTAATTTTTTCCTTAAACTTAGGCTTAGGCTTAGGCGTAGGTTTCGGAATAGGCTCATCCTTACGCTTAGGCTTAGGGATACGTTTAGGCTTAGGCTTAGTGATATGCTTATACTACTGTTTCGACCTTGTTCTATGCATGAGCCATGTCAATTATTCCTAATTATAGTGCATAAATGATTGCAGCACCGAATACAGTTGAGGTCAAAACTTCAAAGCATACTTAAGTTTTGAAAGTACATGCCTACGTATAAGTTTGCACTGTCTGTCTGCAATACCAGATATATATCAATAGCGAAGTGTGGCGGAGTGCGGTTGAAAAATAAATAACAGCCGCAACCAAATAACAGTGGGATACCCTCCGGAGAGGGCAAATTAATATCACACCCCTCTTATTTGGGTCGCTACAGTATTAGTGTTTCAACTTTTGGACAAGCCGCCGGACAGTTAAACATTTAGTCATTTTTGTTCAAAATAAACATTTTTAGACAACTGGAATCCCGTATAAAATTTTTACAAAAGAACGAAAACATTTTGAGTGATAAAAAATTATTTTCTGCGAAGAAACAACTACTTTACATCATATTAACATATTCATTTTATGTTTTTGCCCGTATACAAAATCATCTGACCGCACAAAGACGGGACAGCGTCTGCTCTATTGCATTCAATGTTGTATCCTGCAGTCAAAATTACATGAGTCGTCGGTACAGAAAGCACAACAGTTTTTTTTCCTAAAATGTTTCAGGACGAAAACAAACCAACTTGGACTCGCGAACAACTTCACGGACGCGATAGTATATTAAATCTGCAGACTGGAACAAATGCATTTGATTCACAACGTGGAATGACTGCAATTGGTGCCATTCGTCAAAATATTTACATCACAAAAGATCAGGTATTTTTAATCTTTTGAAGTATTAATGATTGTAATTTATTCAAAATTTATCTGGCGTTGGTATTTTATTGTCATTGAACTGATTTTCTATTAAATTATAAAATGTTCCTTGAAATATCAAGCAAATATTTTAAATTTTATTGTGATTTTCGTATGTGACGCATAAAGACTTTCCCTTGTTAATACTGTATTTCAAAAATCCACAAATATTGTTCGATTTAACAGCACAGTTCAGGAGTGTAAAGTTTATTATGAAAGTTTTAGGCGGGTATAGAATCACAAATTTTTACCCGTGCTTTTAAATTCTGTACCCGCGGATGAATCCGCGCAAAAAATATTTTTACCCGTACCCGCGGGTAACGTGCAGCTCAGCTGAAAACACAGAAATACCACGCACATTTATACAACAGGTTGATATTTTTTCAGGGCAGAATTGAAGCAGATCGAAAAGGCGAAGGTATATTAAAACCCATTTATGGGACCAATTTGTTCGCATCACAAGCCGGAAACTCACCAATCGGCGCAACTCGAACCCAGGTTTCAAAGATTGTTTACAAAGAAGAATGGAAAACTCAAGGCAGCGAAAAAGAAAGCGAAAAATATGTACGAATGCAGGTTAGAAAATTATTTATTCAGTAAAAATTGATGTGATTTTATTAATAGAGGTTGACCAGTTATAAAACATTCAGTATAATCAAGAGTCGATAATAAGAGTGTACAACTGGTGAACATTTTGTGTACTAAAGAATGTACCCGGCGCATGCTGCGTTTTTGGCCGACCGCCCAGAATTTAGAAGGGGTCTGTATGCTGTTTCGTAGTATACTTTCTTGAAGCCCTCGCTTTTTGTTACGATAACATTGACCACCCCATTGACCTGTGGGGATCGGCCAAAAATACAACGGCCGTAGGTACATTTTATCCACTCTTAGTATAATAAATAGTATAACGTGATTTGTACCATATCGTAATAAATTAAACGCTGGCCGAATCACAGGGGAATGTCCGGAACATGGTCCAGGTCCATAGCCAGCCCAACTTGCTTGGGGGGGCTGAACATTATTCAGGAAGGGCATTCAAGGTTATTCAATGAGTTACAAGCAAGAATGAAAACTTTCTATGGGGGCACAATTTTTCGAGGGGGGACTGAGCTCCCCCTGACCTTCTCCTTAGATACGGGCCCGACATGGTCACTCCAGCAAAGACGGAAACCAATTTAAGTTCTAAAAATTGACTAAATTGAATTAGGCTTTTTGATCAGCTCGCTCGTTTTGCTTTGTTCAGTACAATATATTGTACAAGAAACTTAGAAGCTTCTGGATTTGCAAGCAAAATTTTGCTAATAAAGTCTCAAGCTAAAACGTCCTACAATTGATACTGCGCCAAACCTAAAAGACCAATAGTGGCATAATAGACTTGATTAATAGAATAAAATTCATTTTCTCTCGACTACGAGGTCCTCAACGAATCAACCGGGACACATCGTCTTCCATTAGATCGAATAGACCATAAGCAGGCGGTAAATATTTGCAAAACATTACTCTGACCATCTAATTGTATGGGCATGAAAACAATGTGACGAATCCGAAGATATATTATATTTCCCCAAATTCGAAACGAATTCCTGGATACCACAATGTAAACGGACAGTAAAAGTGACGGAAACGGAAACGGATATCCACTTACACTCTGCTGGAGGCGATTCTGCCGAATTTTGTAGTTTCGTATTGACGTATACATATATAAAGATATATATATATATATATATATATATATATATATATATATATATATATATATATATATATATATATAATATAATATATCGATATAAATATATTGAATATCAAGCTTGTGCATACTTCAACACAGCTGATTTGTGCGTTTTCGATCACTTGATTATCGTTTTTGTTTCAGGCTGGCAGCAATAAGTACGCTTCGCAGTCAGGTTACAACGGCATTGGAGCACGTCGAAATCAAGCGTTCAGCGTAATGGTCCGTCTTCCACACGACCGCCGAACGCATGGAATTGTTCCGTTCCAAGCAGGAACAAATATGTTCGCGAATCAAGCGGGAATGTTCGATCCGCCAGGATGTGGTGCATTTCGGAAAATCACCACCGAAATTGAAGGTATATTGTAGCAACGTCTGAAATCTAACAAAAATAATTAAGTTTTTAGTCGATTTAAAGAAAACACGGTGTTAATAGCTGTAGACTTGCACTGTAAATTCCAGCGAGTTGATTTTAACTCAGAATCAGTTTAATCACTCAGTAGGAGTTAGGACTTTCAGAACTCAGAATTCTGAGTAAATAAAACTCGCTCTGATTTAATTATTCAACTCACTCCAACTAAACTCGCAGTGGGAATCAACTCGACTCAAAGCGAGTTATGTTTAATACCGTTATTAACTCACAAGTAACTAACTCTCTAGCTGAGATGGCTAATCAACTCATTGGAATTTACAGTGTAATCGTGTCAAAAATAAAACGCTATTTAAACGTTTTTAAAATTTGTTGCCGCGCTTTGACATTTTAGTCAGTCGCAGGTATACTCACGTCAAAATTGGGTTACCCGGCACGCGTTTATCAGCAGCTAAACGTGCATTTTTTGACGAGCCATATATGTTCGAGAATACAATATCCGGTCTAATTTAAACAGGTATGGATATGTCTGAAGAAGAATTACGGAAAAGTGCAAACGTCATCCCGTGGTTTTCTGGTACAAACAAATACGATAGTCAATCTGGAACTGGCGGGTTTCGTAAGGTATGCTCGGAAATAAATTTGGTCACCGGCCTCAGACGGTTACTCCTGTATTCGCTTGCGGCAAAGAAGAAAGGTTTATGCACTATAAATACATCAGAACAGCTTTTGATTTTATTTAATATTCCATAAACAATTGTAAGCTAGAATTTTTCGCACGGTACTTCATAATTTATTAATAATTTCGTCTGCAATTTTTTGTACAATTAAAGCGTTAGATTGACAACTTTGATATGCTCTATAGTTGAAAATTTTGTAAACTCAGCAGCGCAAAAACTTTTAACTGACTAGTTTCTGCATTGTTGTGCAAATTACTAATTACTGTTTAGTTTGGCCTTGCATGCTTAAAGCTGAATAAAGTAAAAATTTGGTGCTGCCCTCGTATAACGGACATCGTGCTGCCAGTAGTAGCTCTCCCTCACTAACTCAACCCAACGGAACCTTGCCACCCACTGCACCGAGAGTACGACTGCAGTTTCGGCCATTTGTTGAAGCACTACATGAGCTCCACTGACTCTCGGTCGCACTAAAGGTCAGTTTTTGAGACCTGAAAAGTTTTCCATGTGCAGTTTTGTATTTCTGTTATTTTGATTAGCCAATCAAATTGCGCATCTGTAATCCTTCACCTCATATAAACCTTGTTGAATTGACAGTTTGCGAATATGTTGAAAACAAATAATTACTGTGCAAGTTAGTTTTCCGAATATCAATTAAAATGAAACAACCAATCAAAATCAGTTTGCATTCCAGTAGTTCTCTGGGTTGCCCCGAATGACAATTGTCGTTTGCGTTGTATCAGTTGCCAACTGGGGCAAATTGGGGTACGACATATACTCTGATTCACTGTTGCGATTTGCGGTCGTGAAACATGAAACAAATTGCACAAACCTTTTGTGAGCAGTGGCTGTGTGACGTTCGCAACATTGCATGGGTTGTTCCAAAATCACGCAATTTTTCAGGATTACATTTTGCTTGTAATAGTGACAACACCAACCTTTTTGAATTGAATATTTTAAAAATACTCAGTCGGATTTCTTATTAAGAATATCAGAACCTGTAAATATCAGAAAATGAAAGTGTTTGGTTTGGCGCGCGGTGACCGTATGATTGCCTATCCGGCAAATACCTTGTTCTGCTTGCGTAGACAAGATTTAATTCCAGAAAGGTACAAAATTATGTAAAAATTATTCTTAGAGCTTTTGGATCGAAATGATTATTTTGAAGCCTTTGTTTTTCCAAGCAATGCATTGCTTTGTATACACCCCTGCCCTCGAATGTACAACCCATTAAACAAAATATAGCTACAGATTTTAAATTGACACTTATTTCATCGTTAAACTCAATGTCTGTTTTTTCCGATCGTCTCGGCATCAAAATTCAGTCTCAAAAGCGAACAACTATGGACAACTATTTTAACTTAGTTTCAATTACATCAATTTCCAGTTTATTGTAGTTCTTTTTTTCTACAACGCCACCTGGAGTTAGACCTACACGCTTTGTTCTAAATTTTTTTGCTAATATAAAATGTAAGATTTACTGCGTTTGCATTATAGGTATAATTGCTTTTAGGTGCGTGACGTGTTAACAAAGCCCAAAGACGCAAAACCGCTACCGGATATTGCGATTCAAAAGAGCAACGGAATCATACCAATGCAAAGTGGAACGAACCGGCTGGCGTGTCAACGCGGGATGACTGGATTCGGTATGCCACGGGATACATTGAACCATGCGAAATGGAAACAAGAATGGTGAGACAGTTGAAGCTTATTTTTGATCCACACAAAATATTAATCCTACGTTAAATATTTTCGGCTGCGACACAAACAAGTGTCATATTAAAAAATGTTCAGAAACACAACGATTTCTATTATTAATTGATACTATCTAGAAACAACACTGCAAAAAATGGTGAGTCAAACACTCTAGAAACAGATCCTACGGGACTACACAAACTGAGTCAAGCTCGGCTCCGCCAGAGTCAAATTCGAGTCACTGGAGTCGCACGTTTGACTCTGACGGAGTCGAATTTGACTCAACTTGTGTAGTCCCGTAGAGCCTATTTCGGAGACAGTCAATTTGACTCACCATTTTTTGCAGTGAACAAATATGCTCTTGCTTTGAAAACAAATGCGACTTGTAAGCATGTGGTGATATACTTTTTAAAGTATTTAATGTGGTCGGTCATGCGTACGATACCGCACGGTGACAGACAAAGCCGCACGACAAGTATAGCTCACCTTGGTACCATCTGGTACAATCAGCCTGATCGAGTTATTGTCCGAACGCATTGTTCTTCGTCCGTATACAATGCAATAGTTTTTTGGCCAATGTTACTTTTAGGGGCGTAACAGTAGATTAAGCGTATTCCTAAGCCAAAGCCTAAGCCTAAGCGTTGCAAAAATGTGTTCTAAGCCTAAACCTAAGCCTAAGCCTAAGCAAAAAATTGTAATCTAGAATCTAAACCCACTGTTTTATAGACCCACCAGAAACCTGGACGCCCCTTAAAGTAACATGAGCCGTTTGTTTCATAAGGATTGATCAATGGAACGATGCTGAAGAAGAGTGGCTTTCAAGCGGACGTGGTAAACTTATCGACGCTCAGAAGCGGGAACGCGAAACTGAACAAAGACCAAGACTGCAATCGACCGGCGAACGATCAGATATTTCGGATGTAAACGTTTTTTTTGATGTGAACCGCATGTTTCATTTGCCTTTAATGCTCTAAAAATATATATGACAGATATGAAATGTACTGCAGTTTTGAGGTGAAATCCACACTGCTACTGAATGCATTGTTGCACTGTACTTGAAATATTTAAATAGAATATTCGGCTATGAAAATGAATGCCGCAATACGTTTTTGTTGTTCCCAATTTTGGGCCCATGTAAAGATCAGGGGTGGAACGTTTTTCTGTGGAGCTGCACTAGAGTAAGCTGAAGCTTTAGACTAATTTTTTTGCTTAGGCTTAGGCTTAGGAATATGCTCATTCTTACGCTTAGATTTAGGATTATAGGCTTATGTTTAGGAATATGCTGATTCTTACGCTTAGATTTAGGATTATAGGCTTATGTTTAGGAATATGCTGATTCTTACGCTTAGGTTTAGGATTATAGGCTTATGTTTAGGAATATGCTCATTCTTACGCTTAGGTTTAGGATTATAGGCTTATGTTTAGGAATATGCTCATTCTTACGCTTAGGTTTAGGATTATAGGCTTATGTTTAGGAATATGCTGATTCTTACGCTTAGGTTTAGGATTATAGGCTTATGTTTAGGAATATGCTGATTCTTACGCTTAGGTTTAGGATTATAGGCTTATGTTTAGGAATATGCTGATTCTTACGCTTAGGTTTAGGATTATAGGCTTATGTTTAGGAATATGCTGATTCTTACGCTTAGGTTCAGGCTTAGGTATAGGAATATGCTTATAATACTTTTCCGCCCGCGTTCTTTACATTGGCCCAATTTTGTAAGCCCACTGCTGTAATTATTAAATGTAAAAATTAAACTGTTTCAGCCCGAGGCAGATCGTTCAACCCAAGACCAAGAGGCCAGCTACAGTCTTTCTCTTCGTGAAGACAACGAATGAAACAATGAATATGAAATTTCTGATTGTGTATTGTTTCGATTTCTTTACTTTAATCAAATATTTGTTTTCTTATTCGAACCAATCCATGAGTTCGGATTAGCTATTAAAAGCACACACGTTTTTGTAAAATGCGACTGCAATATTATGTTTAAATCCGGTATTTTTGGCTTGTTGGCGGATCCAAGTGAAGGTATCCAAGCCATGGCTCCGCCAGAGGTTGGATTCCATGCTGGAGGGACCAAAAATCAAATACTTTGTTGTAATTATATAAAGATTTTAGTACTAAAATCGTGTTTGACTTCTTGCTCGCTTCTCTTCCAAAATTTCTTCACGAGATATTATTTCACTATGGGTTATCCCGTTCTGTTATATCTGAATTTGCCATTGGTTTAGGGTTTCTTGTACACGGAGAGTTTTGTAAGTTTTGGCCAATATAAAGAACAGGGGCGGAACAGTATTATAAGCATATTCCTAAGCCTAAACCTAAGCGAGAGCCTAAGCGTAAATAGTCTAAAGCTTATACTGACTCTATTAGAGCCCCTCCGGAGAACGATCCGGCCCTGTTCTATACAAGGGCTGAACTTTTTGGCCAATATAAAGAACTGGGGCGGAACAGTATTATAAGCATATTCCTAAGCCTAAGCCTAAACCAGAGCCTTAGCCAAGCAAAAAAATTAGTATAAAGCTTAAGCTTACTGTTTTCCAGTTCCACAGATGAGCGTTCCGCCCCTGATTATTACATGGGCCAAAAATGGTTGTATATATTTCGAAAATCTTTGTATAATTGAGCTTCTGAACTTTTTGGTACCAAAACTTTTTCAAAAGGTAAGACAAACTGTACACCATTTATTGTAGCTTCGGCAGATGACTTGAATGGTGTTAAATTATTCGCAATCAAAATTTCCAGCTAACGAGTTATAATCAAATAAACTGATTTGGCGCGCAGCCACTGGTGTTGGACGGCGCCAAATCAGTTATTTAAACATAACTCGTTAGTCAAACATCGGATTGCGAAAAATTTAACACCATTCAACTCATCTTTGCAAGCTGCGTTGAAAGGTGTACAACTTGTCTTACTTTTTGACAAAAAATTTTCAGTCGCAAAGGGGGACCTTGGGACCTTTACAAAATCGAATTTTTAAAAATTGAAATTTAGGCGTGACATGATCATGGCAGGTCGTGCGAAGCTCAAATATGCAAAAATTTTCAAAATCAGCGATTTTTGGCCAAACGCCGGCTGCGGGGATAACCAAAAAGAGCCATGAATTTAGCACAAGTTTTAAGTAAATACTGCACACTCAATTTTTTGAATTTCTGCAGTATATATAATAAATTGTATTTCCTGCTTATATGTCAGCCTAAAATATCAATACTGCCGTTATTCATAAGACTACAAAACTGGATAGCCAGCTTGATCAGAATGCGACCTGATATCCGGTTCTTTGATTAACATAAAAAGCAAAATCCAGCATCTGGATCCAGTTTCGAATCCGTTGAAATTGAAATTGTGAATTCGGAACATCTATCGAAAACGGAAGATATATATTTACATTTTACAGCAATTCTAGGCTTTTCCCGTTTTCAACGCCCATATTTGTGCAGTGTGAGGCTACAGTAACGAACAAATAAATCCATGATATTTAAAACAGATCGTATAAAAAGGAATAAGTAGCCAATGTAAAAAAGCTGCCCTTATTCAAGCCACCGGAAATGTGTTATGACATTCGTTTTATGACTTTGTATCCGAAAGATTGAACAACAAAATATCAAATAAGCATTGAAAAAATTTATTTTTGGTAGCCACAACAATGTGAGGAGTGAGGAGTTGTTTTGCGCTGGCAGTTTACGATAGAAACGGGTAGATTATGGGTCATCCACGTTAAAATAAACGCGCCGATGTAATAAATGTTCCACCCACCCCATTAGGAACAGCATCCAAGTACACACGCTAGCTGGAGGCAAGGTACAGTTTCATAGCTGTACTAACATAGTGCTAATTGTCTAGACTCTGTCGGAAGGGACTCTGGACAAATACATGTTGTCTGTAGGATGTCAGGACATACGTTAGCACACGCGCACACATTTAAAAAGACACGCTGTGCACACATGTTTATACGCATCATTCAACGCAAAAAATCGAGTCCCTTCTGAGGGACTATGGACAATAACAGTTCCCGATAATGATGTCAGGATAAGCATATATTTAGGCCTAGAGCATATTCATTGTCTAAAGGTTCAGACAATGACATATTGACATCTCAGACAGTGTATAAAGAGAGTAGGTAGGGACAACGTGGGTACCCAAAAGGGAAGGACATTTTTTTACAAATGTGCGTGCATTTTAACGTGGATGACCCATTACCGAAATACTGAGTGGTATTTGCATTATAACTTGCTTCAACTCTGTTTTAGATTTAATTTTTACTAGTCTGAGAAATAACATTGTAAACAAATTAATGCTGAAAAGTTGACCAAAATACGTACTTATGTGGGGTTTTTAGAAATACATTTCACAATATAGTTATTTTAAGAATGTAGTAAATTTTTAGTATGTATTTTGGCCCAATAATCATGCTTTAACATTTCCCAAGGTTTTGAAGTTCGTTCTGAGATTTGTAAAATGTTAGCTCGTGGCATTTTAGCTACTGTCTTTGCTCTGAACCAAGAAAACAGCGAAATTAATTTTTACTTGCAGAATATACAATTCTAAATTTTTAAGAATAAATATTGTTAATTTTTGAAAGGTTACATTGGGTATTTTCAAAGCCTTCGTATTATAGGGATTGGGCATCAGTTGGTGTGTTGCGCTGCAGTAATACAGTATGGCATCTGGCAAAAGTTGTGAAATTTGACGTTATTTTTGGTGTTTACCCTGGTTGTATTGCAACACTTTGATGGGAATAGGGTGCGGATGTTTTCTCTGAATTTAATCGTACAATCCCATAGGTCCCTATCCTTGATTGTTTTTCAATTCTGAAAAACTGTAAAATTGCAAAACCCGTATAAGCTAGATTGCAATTGAAATTTAAGAATGACTTTTTGACTCAGTTTGCGTAGTCAGGAAATGCCTATCTCCGAGAGAGTCAATTTGGTTCACCATTTTTGCAGTGTTATGGTTCACACTGGAACAGCTTTCAGAGGCGAATCCAGAAGTTTCTGGCGGAAAGCGGGCTAGCAAATGTTATAAAAAGAATAAATTATCTGGTAGGAACCTTATCATTTTATGACCAAAAAAATTCTGAAAGGATAAATTTATATTTTTGTACAAAAACATTTTCTCAGGGGAAAATTGTAAGGTAGGCACCTTACCATTTTGTCACAAAATAATTCTGACGGGTGGACTCACGCATTCCGCCCCCTTCCCTCTCTGGATCCACTAGTGGTTGCTGTTATGATTTAGTTTATTAACCCATTCTCACATGAATATTTTCTATTTCCCCTGATACCTACTTTTATGCTAAGATTCCAACTCCAGTGACTGGAGTGGGAGGCGTATACCATCACCACTCAGCTATAGGAGCTTGACGCTCGAGCCCGAGAGGGCTCTCACGTCTTGTGGTGATTTAGTACTATGTATACGAGTTACAATTGTTAAGCACGGTGCGATATATATTATTTAACGTATATACACTGCGCTCAGTTGGCGATAGGCAACTCAATGTGAGAAGGGGTTAATTAAGGACTACATTTTCATTTCACTCGTACAGTTAAGCGTAAAATACATAGCTAGACAGTGTATACAAGTTATTAATATCAAAGCTGTAATTACGTAATCAAATAATTATAATTCAATCAGTGGTTTATTATGATAATTCTGAATATTTGTTGGTTGCCAACTGAGAAGCAGATATGCATACGACATTTCTCTTATTTCGCATTGTGTCATCCTCATCATTTGTCCGCTGATTGTCAAAATCTGAAACTGTTAAAGTTTTTAGATTCCCCTTTTAAACTGTGACTAGGTTGCTAAATTAGCAACTATTGTAAGACTACCACTACTGTTAGTGTTGGGTACAATGAAGTCATTTTTTCTGTGAGAAGGATGCCATAAGTACAGTTCTTTAATCTTTGCAATTTATTGCAAGCGAAACAGCAGCGTATTTATTAATGTAGTTTTAATTAAATGCAGTCACCACTGTGCAATACGGCGTCATCCCTGGATTAAAAACGAATTCTTGGCTAAGGGTAAAGGAAAGTTGACCCCAGGATGCTTCAATGTAGACAAGCGATTTTAATTGTTTGTACTATGTTACGGTGATGTACATTGTTCTTTGTTATTCTATTACTAGCATCTAATAACAGTTAATTACACGTCATATATTTCCAGCAGAGATGTCCCATCAGACGGGAATCAGGTGCAATCAAGAACTAGCTAATCATATTGCGGCGAATTGTCGAAATGGGAATGATCGGTATTTGAAAGTCACAATTCAGGATGGTATGTAATATGTATCTATGCATTTGTAATCTAGTTAACCCTGTTTCAGTACGTAATGTTTCCTCCTGGATAAAACACAGTTAAGAAAGACGCTGTTTTATGGTTCTTTGTTTTGCAGAGGAATTATGTCTTTCATCGAGCGGGCCTATATTGTCCTCGTTCGAAAACGATTATGCTCGTTATGTTATGTCTGACATCGAAGCCGATCGCCCGTGCTACTTCTTGATTCGTCTTGACACTCAAACTGTGCTGGGATACGGGTGGCTTTTAATATCGTATGTTCCTGACAATGCACCCGTGAGTAACAATGCTTCTTTCCACATTTTTTGCCCAACATTCTATAACTATTGGAAAGTATTTGATATTAGTGTCACTAAGCGTAGCTAATTGCAATTAAATTGGTTTTTGTATACATGTTTAGCTTGTGCTGGTTTCATTTATGATTTGGTAATTTTGCATATTAGTGCGTATACAGCGGGGGTTATGGAGGATTTTGTTTTACGGGCCCTCCATTGTTCAAATAAGGCATATGCTACTCGCAAGGTAAGTACGCATTGGCGATGGAGAAATTTCAAACATGGATTTTAAAAAAGGCGGCTCCAAACATGCCGCTTACCTATTGACATTATGGCTAACATGGTTTTCTTAAATTATGGAAATCCCATCAAAACATAACAATCTTATTGCTGTCTTAAGGCTGATCAACTATTTCTCGGCGGTGAGATCTCTATTTCCTCCATGTTAACTTTGAAACTCCATTTTTTTCAGTAGACGGCACTCATTGTTTGAATCATGTTTAAATCATGCTAAAATGTAAATCTTACAAAACTAATTTACAAAAACATCGAAATAATATCAGAAAGTCTCGAGCCCCTCCCGCCCCTCTAAAACCGCCAGTGTTATGTACGATCTTTACCAGACCAATTCGAAGCAAATTCGCCTCAATATTGATAGACCATATGCTTTTAAATTACAAAATAAACCAATCTTTTTTCATTACGTTTTGAATTTCGCACTCGTGGTTTTGTTTCAATTGAATATTAATCGATATATTCAAAAGTCTGATGTTTTGTTGGAGGTGAAGCAGAAAATGATTTACGCTGCCACACGCGCTACTTTAAAGTCAGAGTTTGGTGACGGTTATATTCTGCAGGAATATCATGCAACAGCAAAGGTATTGGTGCTTTATCTGAAAATTTATCTAACCAACTGATTTTTGAAAAATACTGATAATTCGTATGCTTCTTTCTTATATTTTGATTGGAATTTCACAAGTTATAGTTCTCTGCATGTCTGAATACTGTATCCCTTCTAGTTAGGCTTTGTTTACTGTCGTTGAAATTTCTTTTCGACCGTTTGTCTCGATTTCGTTTTAATTGTTAATAAATGCTTATTGAATTAAATTGCGTTTTCGCTTATAGTTTCAACAAAAGAAAAGTATGACGCCGATTAATCGGCATGAGTGTCGACATAGGCGCTGCAAAAAATTGTCAATTCTCGGCCGATACTTCTTACTGTCTATAATGAAGTAATCAGTAATCCTATCAGTTGATTAAGCATCGTGTAATAAAATCGAAAGCGATATCGGCATCGATATCGTCATCGGTTCGGCACCGGCAAAATTTGAAAATAAGAGTCCGACAAAATTTGAAAATAAGGATCGGCATCGGCAAGTTTTAATATCGGCACAACACTGCAGTTGTATGTATGTTCTGAATTGCGATCAGCAGTTTTTATGCATTATAACGCGAGTTGACCAGTTTTAGACTGATGTCACTTGGGCGTCGTATTTAAATTTTCTACGCCAAAAAGATGAGCCAGGGCCAATGACAGAGTACGAAAGAGAAATGCAGTCTGTGAATGCCGGAGAGGTTTGTATAGGCTTTAATTTTAAATGCTGTAACGTCTATTAATTAGCTGATTAAAATGTGTCTTTTTGTCTGAATGAATATGAATCTATTGTAACGAACGCCTATAGCCTCAGCAGTGTTAGTTCTGATTTGACATAGAGGGTGCATTAGAATTATTAATTTTTATTTATTGTAGTTATGTCTCAGTTTGCTGTTTTATTGATGAGAAAATGATTTTTTAGACAAATGTTGTGAACAGTTCTCGTGCTGATACTCGTAGATCACATGTTGGTGGCGTTAGTTTTCCTATTGACAGCGATGCTAGAAGTCGTTTAACCGAGCTTGCAGCTGGACAGCTTAACTACGTACAATTGGTAATGTTACGTACATATATTGCGTCCAATAGTTTTGGGATAACAATGTTTGTTAACTAGTAATAAACAATCTTCACGTCTATTTCTTCAGTAGTTTTGTTTTGGCAATGGTTAAGATGTTTCAAAAATAGTGGGGTAACCAACTATTGATTTTGATTCAAACGTATGTTTTGAAAATTTAGAATTTATGAATACATCATTATATCCATGAAGTTATTGAACATAACAAGAATGTACTCTTTATTATGTTAGTCAGTATAATTATGAAACCGTTTTATTCTGAAGCCATTTGCTACTGCGGCATTTGTTCTCATGTGACGGCTTTAATTATGCTATTTCTTTAAGTTATAATAAAGTTTTGTTGTTCAGGGAGTCGATATTATGCATGAAGCAGTAACTCTACAAGGGCATGGTACACTTTCCGTAGACGACTTACGCAGATCTGTGCCCAAAGACCGCCCCGCGTATCATGTTTACCTTCATCGGCACAGTTTTCAGCAGACGCCAATGGCTTTGTACGGTAAGTTGTATAAATTAAAATAAAACTTATATTTAATTTCTTTCATATACCTAGTACATTAACATGTATGACGTCTGTGTTCATGATTTCGATGCACGCAAATTTCAGATTAGCAATGAATTTTAATACCAAAATTTCTACTGCAATCAGAACAGGCCTGTAATTTATTCTACAAAATGACCGTTGTGGTTAAGTAACAGTTTTTGATGCTACTAACCGCCAATTTAGTTTCTCATGAATGTTTCACATGTTTCAGTTTTCATATACAGTATGCCAAGTCAAACCTGCAGCATCAAGGAACGCATGCTGTATTCGACATGCATTGCTCCACTTCTCAGTACACTTAACAGTGATTTGAATATTCAAATAAGCAAACGGGTTAGTTTTCATTTGTGCGTTTTTCGAACTGTTTAGTTTGAATTTTCTGTAATTTTGTTAGTACCTTGTTGTAAGACTTACAAAAAATTTAGCTGTCTAAAACTTTTAATAGTCCATGTTTATTACAGGAATCTTCTTACTGTATGTAGGAGACAGTGATACTGGAGAACTTGTAAGCCCTGGTGGTTAAAATGGAGCCTCTGATTTATAACGCTATAGTTTTTTTATGATTCGGTGTCAGTTTGGTGTATTATAAATTAAAGTAAAACCTTTTCGACCTATTTCTAACTTTGAATCATGTATCTCGGTTCCATCAACCAAGCATATTTTATGATTTTATATGATTTGTTTTTACATATATCAATTTGGCAGTACAATATGAGCTGTAAATTGATGTTAGCTTGTTTGGGGCTGCATATTAAAGTTTTTGTTAGTGAGCTATTTTTTATGCTTTGAAAGTTTTGTGAAATGAATGTCACACAGTTCAGTGGTGCTTTATTTGAAACATATTGCAGATCGAAATCGAAGGTGGCAGTGAACTAAACGATGCAATGCTAACAGACGCTCTGCATCCTGCAGAACAAGCTGGGAATCAAAAGATGTTCGATAAACCGAAAGGTCCTGCAACCTCCCGCGGACCAAGGCGGCTTATTAAGCAGTAATTAATCCGTACATTCATGTTTCAGTAAAGTAAATTTAAGCTTTTTCTGATGTATTGCATTTTTGCATATTTACTGTGGGGCGAAAATGGTTGTGTTTAAATTTAAAATAGATTGCCTATTTGGCTTTAGTGCTAAACAAGGTCGTGAGAGGGTAATGGTATTAAAACGGGCTGTATGTTTAGGCCAGGGGTCGGTAACAAGAATTTGTTAGGAAACAAGGAGTACGTAGCATATGCACTAGTAGACATTGTTTTAATTGTTTATGAGCTCCTTACTTGCGGCTGGTTGCAATCCTTGACCGGTAACTTTCTTTTACCCCGCTATTGGCTCGGGCGGTTTCCAAAAGCAAAGTAGTATTTCGGTTATTTAGGTTAAACCAGAGTGCATAACATTTGATGATTTAACAGCATAAAATATTTCAGTTTTGGTATAACTTAAAAGCGTGTCAGGCGTGACTTTTGTGTTGGCTGAGTTTGGTGTTAAGGTTCGTTTACTGTGCATTATTTGTTTTCAATCGTGATTCTGTTTGTGCACGTGTTGCTGTTTGTATGTAACTGGTATCGTTTGATCGTACTTCCTGTTTCAATATTTATGATGAACAAACACTAATCACAATGTTTTCTGATTTGTTATTTGTTGCAGACCAAAAGTTAGGCTGTTTTAAAACGTATGTTTTATAGTTAGCTAAATGATTTATTGATATTGTACTGGTTTCAGAAAACATAGTTTAATACGCGAAAATTTGACCTTTGGTTTACTAGCGGAAAACTGTTACAACGCCATTGTGGGGTACTATTTATAAATTTATATGCAGTGTGCTTTCCTGCAGTTATCATCATAATCTCTGTTACCTATCTATGAACAGTATTTTATCCTATTTACATGTATTGCTGTGTACTTACTTAATGTGCAATAGTTCAGTGCTGTGTTGCGTTATGCAGAATGGAACTGCGCTGTCATTTTGAAGTTACTCAAATTTGACAGGCGTGTTGAAGCAGATGTAGTTCCAAGTCAAGCGGAAATCTGAAGATTAAGGGTTAACCGTCGACTAATTACTGGTGGTATGTACCAGGTGTTCTAGGAACAGCTGGATATATCTACTTTTGATTTCATATACCGCAAAAGGGATATCTAGCAAAAGTTGTGGTCTTGAATGTCTTAAAACTATTTTTACAGATGGTCATTTAAGGGGCGTAAAGGTTTCTGGTGGGTCTATAAAAGAGTGGATTTAGATTCTAGATTACAATTTTTTGCTTAGGCTTAGGTTTAGGCTTAGGAACACATTTTTACAACGCTTAGGTTTAGGTTTAGGCTTAGGAATACGCTTAATCTACTGTTTCGCCCGTTAAACTAACATTGGCCGTCTTGTGCGAGCCAAACACGTATTTCTAATGTTACCCAGATTCAGATACTATATCCGTTTCCGTTAAAAATCCATTATATATTACTCCTGTAAGTTTATATACGGTCGCGCTATAGCAACGCTGGCTGCCTCATGATGGCACCTTTCTAACATCGGCCTAAACGATCGTTGTTTTGCAACTATATTGCTCTATTCTGCCGTTACGCAAACTGTTAAGTAGTGTGGACATCACATTCAACTAAACGTTTTTCCAACAATTTAAAGTATTGTGATATTTTATTCGATGTGCTTCGTTGTATATTTATCAGTATTTCCGGTACGGAAGTGCTCGCATTTATACTGTCTAGGGGTTAATGAATCTAAGAACTACATGCGTATTAAGGTGCGATCGGAGGTCTGCCTCCGGCTCCGGTAGAATTTTCGCCGGAGGTTCCGGCAATTTCGATAGTAAAATTTTGCACATTTTGCAAAATTTAATCTTTTTAGTGCGTTTCATTTTACCTTTGTCACTATTTTCAGGAAAGAATTTCCGAAATTTTGCAGAAAATTATTGTAAAGCCTAACAACTTCCTACATATTGCAGATATTGCCTAAAATTAACTAATTTAATAATCATTGCTGCTACCTACCTAATTTCGCCTCACCTTCGGTTCCTGCAAGTTTCGTTGAACTCCGACTCCAGTATTTTTCACCTCCGGTTACACCCGGACGCGTATCTGTTTCATGGACTGTTCTTTTTAGAATTCACAATCTATAAGCAGCGCGAAACTTTTTTCATTGCAAAATTTTTACGATTTCGCTGCTTCCCATAATTAAATGTTGCATTAATTCTGTTTGCATCAAAATTGTCAGTGAGTGAGAATAGTAGAACACCAGGGTGCAACCGGATAGTGAAAAATACCAGAGCCGGATGTAAACAAATCTTGCGGGATACGGAGTTGAAGCCAGAAGTGAGGTGAAACTACGTAAGTATTTAAATTGATATTTAATTGGCTAAATTTTAGCAAATCTTTGTAAAAGGTGTTAAATTTTGTGGTTTTACGCTTATTTTTTTACACAGTCTTGCCAATTTGTTCCTTATAATTGTACCAAAATTTAAAACAAAACGCACGAAATCAATTAATTTTGTAAACTGCAATCTACCGGAGCCGGAGGTCGATTTTCTGCCGGAGCCGGAAGCAGATATCCGGTTGTACCCTTTCACTCACTGTACAGCAAAATTTAACGTGTTCGGGTAGCTGTAGCCTATCTAAACTTATGTTTGTGCACCAGTATTTTTGGCTCCTGCATCCAATAAACTTATCCGTAATTTATCATTACAATACGAGCAGCTAGCAATTAAAATTGGCTGAATACCCACCGGAATGTAGAAAACCGGTGTTCATAAATGAGCTGTGCATCTGCATATTACGGTTTAGCCAGAGGTAATTAGGTATACCGCCTTCTCCGGCAGATCAACCTTTAGTTTAAGACAGATTTTTCACCGATGGTTACCAGAATGTCAATCTGGCTATTGAAAGTTTGCATACCTTAATCTCTGAGATTTTAAGTAACTATCAGCAGGACGATTCGGCTATGTTAATACTTCAAGTACGCAGACATTTGAAAATATCGCAGATAATTCCTGAAATATATGATAATGATGCGAGGTTGTCACGTTATGGGGCAACCCGGAACACGTTTTGACCCATGTTTTATAAGACGTAAACATGAAATTTTGTGATATGAATAGCAGTTTGTAGACAAAATGTGAATGTCACATGATATTGGCTTGCAAATTCCGCATCTCCAGAAATCATCGCATACAAACAGCCATATGTCACATGATACCGCAGGACATTTATGGGAATATCATATGATATTCCGAAATTCTACTTAAAATCACGTGATATTATGCAGGACAATGTAAATTTCTGCGTACGAATAATAACAAAAAACCAGATAGTTTAGATGTATGTGATTTTGAATACTAAATTAGCTTCCATTTTTCTGTTTCTGGTGCAAGTTCTGCCAAAATATATTTCTTAATACTAAGTACAAATAATTCAAACTTTAAATGTTACTATCACATGTGATATTCTACAGGACATGCTAGTTTTACCACAACCATGCAGAGATTTTCAAACATGTCATGAATGACGGACAATTTTTCGAATATGATATGTATCTTGGGACACGTTTTGTCGCTATTAGACTATTGGGTAACATTTTGTCTGCTTATAGACCTTGTGTCGTATTCAAAAACTCGTATTTGTCTGCTATTAAAATACATGTGGGTCATCTTTTGTTCTTCAATATGATATGATACTCGAGGTATTGTCTGCGAATATCGTATGATATATTTCCAAATGTCTACATAGAGGTAACATATCCAAATTGTCCTGTTGAATATGATATGGTACTTGAAGCTTTGGTTCTAAACTATTTTGTGTCGGAAACGATTTGCAGGCTTGTATTTCGTATTTAAAGCACATTATTGCCGCTGCCGTCCAACTTTTCATTCATTATTCTTTGAAATTTTGGAATATCATATGATATTCGCATAAAATGTCCCATAGTACACACGTAACATACATTTGAGAACGGTGGTTTGTAAGCTAATGTCATATGGCGTGCGAGTTTTGTCTTTTGACTCGATATAAGAGCCCGAATTTTAACGTTGATGTCGAATCAACATGGGACAAACCGGGTTCCGTGTGCCCCGGAATCCCGCATAAGCTTACTCTATTTTAGACCCACAGAAAAACGTTGAGCCAATGATCTTTACACGAGCCAGATTTACGGTAGTAATACTCTACGGCAGTGCCTTATGATGTCATGAACTGCACGGTCGGGACGACCCCTTCCTCCAAAGTACTGCAAATATATTTGGTTTATCTCCTTAATGTCTCCGAAACATATGGCCACGCCGGGAATCGAACCTCGGACGTCTCGCTCGCGAGTCAAGCGCGCTACCCATTACACCACGCGGCCGATATCATAATTTCCTCTGGTGCTATATGTGCACGAGTATGTATGTGTCTTAACATCCCACACTCTGCACATACACAAGCTACACCGCATATACTCACATTCCCCCTTCGTTATAGGTGGTCGCCCCGGACCCCGAATCCAAACTATCCGAATCCATGGGCCTGCAATTTACAGCGCCCGTCTCGGTGAGACCTCCATGTTGGTACTAAAGGGTCTGCACGACCCATGTTTGAAGTTTTGCCCATAGTTAATGACCACGCCGGGAATCGAACCTCGGCCCTCTTGCGCTCGAGCCAAGCATGCTACCACTACACTACGCGGCCGATATCCTAATTTCATCTGGTGGTATATGTGCACGAGTATGTATATGTCTTAACATACACACTCTGCACATACACAAGCCGCGTATACTCACATACCTTATGATGTCATGTTTTTGTAACCTCAATAAAACATCTGTAATTTTTAACGTTCTTCGGTATGGAGAGTCCTTATTGCAATTCGGTTTGGTGTAACCTTTTTCGGGTATTTCCGTGTTTTTAGTTTCGGTTAATTTATTCCACAACTTGTTTTTTGTTCTGGAGCCTAGCCTCCACCTGTAAACGATGTTCGGATTTCATATTTTAATGCATCAGGAAAACGTCGCCATTTAGGAAAATTTTACCTTTTCGTTTGAGTAATATGAAATTTGCTGGCCTCCAAGAATTCTATGTTGGAACTTGTTTCTTTTTGTAAAAAGTGTTCTAGCCAGTTTGAATTGCAATATGTAGCGTAAACATTTAGCTAGTATTTTTAATTACTCTATTTTAACCAAGTAACTATTTGGTAATAAGACCACAATTTTCTAAGGAACGTTGTGTTCGTACACTTTATAACCACATGGCTCAGGTTGGCAACAGAAGTTCTTGGCTGTATGGTGGTTTAGTGAGGCTTAAAAACCATGGTGTCAGTTTTTCTTTTTTAGTTTTTTTTCAATGACCGTACTGTTTTTATCAATTCGCGATTTGTAAGAAAGGACGCCGTCGATAATATCATGGACGATTCGGATGATAAATGTGTTGGAACTTCTCTTTGTTGGCCAAACTTAGAATGCAATGCTGGAGACTCTTGTGTGGTTCGACTGAAAGAAAATGTTTCATACATTGTTGCAGCTGTGATGCTACGTTTCAGCCAGACCGAAGATGATTCCATTGAAGTGCTTCTGATTCAAGAAGCGAAACCGGCATGTAGAGGTAAATGGTATCTGCCTGCAGGTCGCCTGGAAAGGAATGAGTCTTTAGAGGTTAGTCATTCGTGTGTAGTTTATGCAGTTTTGTTATGTAATGAAATAATTATCTTTTGTTGCAAATACTAATAATTGTGTTTGTTTTTATTTACTCAAACCATAAACTCTTAACTTATTTTGCTACGTACATAACGTACGTAAGTCATCTAGGAATATCATTATCGTAGATAAGGAAAGTAACTTGTCATGTTTTGGAAACGAAAAACTGTAGCTCAGTTTTGAAACGGGAACTTTATTCTTAGTCAAATTTATTATGTGAAAATTATGTTTAGGAAGGTGTCAAACGAGAGTTACTTGAAGAAAGTGGATTGCATGGCGAATTACTCACACTTCTGACTGCTGAGGCTGGCCCTAGTCATTGGTATCGATTTTGTTTTCTCATGCAACAAACGGGTTAGAGAAACTTGCTGGTGTAGGTGTAGTCAGTGTGGTGGCGTACGAGTAGTCAGTGTGGTAGTGTAGGACTAGTGAGTGTTCAGCATTGAATTCCGATAACTAATTGGTCAGGCGTAGCATATGTTCAGATTGCAAGCTAAACGAAACTAAATAGTTTTGAAAGTTTGCGCTTGTTGATTGCTGTTGTTACGTATTGTATCTTACACATAATCATACAAATTACCTTATACTTTTAGCAAGCGGTTGTATCTGTTTTGTAAAATTTATTAGTCAGTTAATGTAATCATTATTTTGTTTTCTACACGCTGAGTCACGCAAAATATTAGTTTGCTTCGCTATAAGTTATGCTTATTTTAGACACTTGTGAAATTTCTACTTCTGGTTCCAACTTAATGCGGCGTGTTTATTTTGTGCGATTTAAATACTGAAATATTTAGTAATATATACTTATTTACTTGTATCGTGCGCCGAGCCTATTATCGGATGGCTTTTGAATTTTATTGGCAAACCTTCAATAATATGTACGTATTTGTCAAAGGTACAAGAGTGAAATTTGGTATATTGCGTACTTTACTTCTTACAGTAGTTATGAGATAGCTATGTGCTTTTAGAAAAAACTTACATTTCCAATTCTTAGTTTCATTTTTCAGGTGGAATACTGAAGACTACCAGCAATGCAGATGAGGAATCTCTGCAAGCAAATTGGTTTCCCGTTTCTAGCGTTCTTGAAAGCAAAATTGATCTCAGGTATACGAGGTACTCAGATCCTCTTGTTTGACGTTTCTTTCGTGAAGGTTTTTGTGTATTTATTTTAACTTTTAATGTTCTGCAGTTAAATGTTTCTGTATCACTCCATACTTTTGCGTTTAAATGTTATATTCCTTACTATCGTTGCTGTCAGATCTTTTGGTCGCTAATTTCGAAATGTTAAAAGCAATTGAAGACTGTTATAATATTACATTATGTTCCAAATTCTATCGGTACACAACAGTTGTAGCGCAGCATGTGTTTTGTGTTTGCAACTTGGTATTGCCTTTGAACCACACAGGTCTTTGTAACATAGTTTATTTTTAATGTAAAAATTTTTAAATATGGTTCCTAAATTTTATAAAATAAATTACGATTTTTCGTAACCGCTTATCCTGATGCGATAAAGTTGAAACACGGGCAATAGGTCTGCAAAGTAGGCAAAATGCTTATCGCGAGTGTTCTGTTCGCTCAATTTTCAGGGCTTCTGACGTCGTTACGTTGGTCAGCGTAGCACTCAGAGCGTTTACTGCAAGTGCATTTCGACCTCCAAAGATAAAGCCAGTTATTCCGATTGAAGATCGTCAAAAGTGTTTAACTGCGGTGTTTTGGTTTGTACGGTTAGCGGATGAAAGGTTGGTAATTTTAGTTACAATAAAAATTTTACTCAAACATTTTAGTTATGTGAGCGATTGATCTGTTGTTAGTGAAAGCAACTGACAATTTTGTTTTTGGAAGGGTTTTCAATGTTACTGGATGTCGTATCGTTGTATTCGTTGCATTAAATAGTCGACGTATCAAATTTTAGCTGTATTGTGACAATGTCAAATGAACTTCCAACGCTTCATTTTTCGCCGTCTTCAAACACCACCCGCGACATGGGCATGACGGTGGCTGTCCTGCAGTTTTTAAGGGTAACTTATGACAACAACAATAGCTGCAAATTCATATTGATTATACTAGTAATATATTCTTTAACCATGTTGTTTCAAACTAGTGAGATCTATTGGATTTTTATATTTTTATTAATTATCCAGAACTAAAACAAGGTTATGTGCTGTATAAAAAGTTTTGTCATTGTCAATGTGTGTGCGTTTTAGAGATTGTTCGGCGATTCATCGACTTCTCTTTATTCCACTTGTTTAAAAGTTGTGCAGTTGAGAACATGTCCTGGTGAAAACCACGACGGAATAGGTTTCACGTTATATATAGGTTTGTTAATTTAAAATAGTTTTATGTTTATATGTGTTTTACACCCACAATCTAAAATGTGAAATAATCTATATTGCAACTTGTTGTTATTGTTTAATTTTTTGGCAACAGATTAGCGAGTGCCAAGGCGAAATAAGGACTTAGTAATGTTGGAAGTTCTGATACAAAATAGGTAAAGGCGATTAAATATACAACTCCTACTCAGTTTACGGTTGGACGCAAAAGTTTTTCACGGCTTGCATCAAGACAATGTCACTAACACTGATATAAGTGCCTCTGTTATTATGGCAGTTAATACTTTGAACGATCTACCTACAGTTTTATTTCAAAAATTAATATTTTCCATTCGTTTTGTTTTATTGATTCAGAAATGGACGACTTAAAATTGTCGTTGAACAATATTCAAGATTATCAATGGTCGACAATACCACCAAAAAGCGAGGACATATTGGAAGCGGGTCGAAATGCTGCTGCTCAACTTTTACTTCATTGAAATGATTACATCGTAATCCTTAATTAAGTGGACATTGTTATTGTAGTATGTGACTTCCGCCATAGACATGCTTTCATACGGAAAAAATGTTACATATATACATTTTAAATTCTGGTGATATGGCCAAGTGTACTTTCTTCACTGTAAAATGTATGCAATATAATTATACTTACTGCGCTGTATGTAAACTGTACACAATATATATTAATGGACAGTTCAATATATACGCATCTAGTATTGAGAAGAAGTTAGATTGTTTGAAACTTCGAGTGAAACTAACACTTTCGCGAAGCGTTTTATATTTTGTACTCTGGGGTTGAAAAGTGAATGTCCGTCTGTCGGTTTGTCCGACAAGAATCTCAGAAACCACTGAACTGTTTTTTATAAGTTTCAGGAACCGCTAAACGTATTTTGATAATTTCTTTCTTTGAAAGCTTATCATTAGATGATCTTTGGAGCGAGGATTCTGAAGAAATTAGACCTCTAAAATCGATAAATGAATAGGTAGCTACTAAGACTAACTAAATAGCATATCAGCTATGCTAGATTAGTAGGAAACTCTCTAGTTAGCATATTAAATATTCTGATTGTGCCATTTGAGCATATTGTTGGTATATCATTTATTTTAATAGGGGCATTTTAATCATTTGTTCAGGAATGTTCTGGTGCTTAATACTTTTGTTTCATCTCAACATTCGGAATTTTTAACTACACGATGGTTTTAGTAGAATTTGTGAGATAACGCTTTGACGATTCTCTTCGATGTATAGAATAATATTTATGCTGAGTCATTTATAGGTACGTTTTACTGTATATTTCTATCCCTTTGCTGTCAGTACACGTCGTGTTTTCTCGGCTAAAACCATTAGCACTCTGCCTAAAAATTTCGTTATCACTAAGAAAACGGGTCTGCACTATTGAGGAACACTGATACTTAAATTTTAATAGTGCGTTGTGTATGAGCAAACGCTCGGTGTTACACGTATTCCATGCCGTTTTAGTACCCATCAATAAGGTTAACTTACGATATATATATATATATATATATATATATATATATATATATATATATATATATATATATATATATATAATATTATATATACGTTTATACTTCTAGAATATTTTAGTTGCCGCCGCTGCGTAGTTTTATCGTTGTTGTTCTGTGGCGACTTAAATTATAACGATTTTAAAGTCTTGTCTGTGATCATTATTATGGTAGTCATTAAATTATTCTTTATATGTAACGGTTGGGTATAGTAAATTAGGAACATACATTCTTTTTGCTTGTTGCTTAGGAAACTTCAATACAAAAATGGTCAATTTTGTTTTGATTTGTCAAACCAAATTGCCAATTTGGCTTTTAGTCAATCCAGCTGTTATTATGAAGCATTTTGAGGAAAGCCAGTCAATAGCGATAGTGGGTGCATCGGAAATTTTCAGTTGGTAAATGTATAAGCTCGTTGAGACGATGATTTAGTGTTTGTGTATTCTTTCGAAAGCAGATTGTCAATTATAGTTGTCTCCATTTGAACGATGGGAGCTTGTTTTAGTAAGACTTTGTGTTGTAATGTGTATAGCAATAGCCTATTTTTGTGTCACAGTTGTGGCTGAAGTTGAAAATCTTACATTTTTATAATTATTTAACCATATGTTTCTTTGATTCATTTATATTGGCAGAAATATATATTCAAAGTTTGTAAAATTGAGCTCGGAATTGATTAAGTTTTGGTTGTGCTTTGACAAAAATATATATTTCAATTTGTATCGTCAGTAAAATTTAAACTTTGTTTTCACCGAGAACTATCGATTTTTTAGCCTTCCAGGTTGAATGAGCATTATAGGCAGCTAAATATCTCGCAACCGGATGCAGCCGGGAGTGATAACTCCCGGAGCTGGCAGTCCAAACAGTTTGCTGCAGGTGAAGCAAAATTACGTGGTTAATCTGGTGCAGCGTCATTAAACAATTCATGAAGAGTTTTTCAAAGTTTGTTCAACTATAACTGAACGACATAAACATATAAAGAGAAAGATACAGTAATTGCACTACAAGTCTTAGGTTTATTTATCGGAGAAAACTTTTAGTCACTCGTCTGCATTCATGTTGTACGAATTCGAGTTCGACCAGATGTCTGGTTTCAGTTTAATATCCACCAAAACTGATATCCGTATTCTGCAGGGTACAACCGGAAATGAATAATACCGGAACCGGAGGTCAACGAAACTTGGCGGCGCCGGAGGTGAGGCGAAATTAGGTTGTAAAAATGATGGTTAGTTAATTTTAGCCAATATCTGCAATATGTTGTTAAGGTGTTTGGTTTTACGCTAATTTTCTGCGAAATTTCAGAAATTGTTTAGTGAAAATTGTGACAAAAGTAAAACGAAACGCGCTAAACAGATAAATTTTTCAAAATTAGCAAAATTTTACTACTGAAATTGCCGGAACCTCCTTCAAAAATTCTACCGGAGCCGCAGCCGGAAACCGATTTTCTGCCAGAGCCGGAGGCAGACCTCCGCTGTACTCTGATATCCTGTATAAATCCACTGGATGCCAGATATTTACGGTTGTGGTCCCGAATGCCACTGTACTGCTTTTGACCAGTGGGCATATTAACATTTTGCTGTGACTACATTTCTGAGCAAGTTAACTTCTTATGTATTTTAACTGAAAGAATGAAAAATTTAAGCTAACAATTTTAATTCAGTAAAAATATACTTTTGCCCAACTCAATACAGTTTCATCGGCGCTCATATTTTTATGCTATCTCCGGTCTCATCCGGTTCCGGTAAAAATTTCAATATTGTTGCGGTCGCATACTTATACACATGTTTTTACGAATTGGCAACCCTGTACTACGTATAAACACGCGAACTAAACTTTTGCTGAGTGATGTGTTAAACTTGGACTTAAAACATTGAATTCTTACTAAATTCTTACTAAAGTCTTGAAATTCTGCTCAGAATTGTGGAACACCAAACGTGGTTTGTAAATTGAGTTTTCTGTATTTATAGCATTTTTTAGCGTTGGTTTTGTCAAAGTGTCAGCGATGTTGAATGAAGTATTGTTCGCTTTTCAATTTACAAATGACTAATCAATCGTAAACCGTTGAAATGGATGACTCGTCGTCTGGAAATGGTGAGTTTTGTTGAATACGTGATTTTTTAATCTTAAATTTTTCTTAATGATAAGTGATAATTAAATTTGTAAAATTGGAATTATTTATACCCAATTTACTAAAAAAACTTTTTCTACGGACATACTTGACGCCTAATATTTTTTAAGGTATTCTACACCAAATGGTCCGTAAACATCGTGCATCAATTATGCCCAAAAAGTTATAGTTAGTTCATGCTTGTCTATGGAAGAGAGTTTATTGCTAATACAGCATTAAATATTGCAAACTAAATGTGTTTTTGTGTTAAATGATACGCTCGACATTTCAGTCGATTTTGTTTTTGAATATTATTCTCGTTGGAGTCCTGTAATTTTTATATTGTAAGAATTTGAAGACGCCCAAGAGCAACCGGAAAACCACGCGCCGGCGGAACGGAGTGAGCAGAGAGAACAAGAAATAGAACGGCAGTTTAATCGGCAACAAATGGTTGCGCTAAGACGACATTTAGCACAGTTTGACGACGATTTATTGAGCTCTGATGACGAAAACGATGATGCTTACATTGGGTCTAATAGTTTGGATCATAACCACGAACGACAAGAACTTTCTGGCGGTGAAATCTCGGCAATTAATTTATCGAACAACCAGAACAGAGCACGGCATGAAAATGTGGTCGCAGTATCTGCATCGGAACGAAGAGAAGATAGTACGGCATCAGGTGCGGCAGTAGAAAACGGTAGTGCTGGAAGTGTTGATGATCCGGTCGCCGAGTCTAAACAAGGCCTATCAGGCAGTGATGGCTCAACAGGTCAATGTTTTTCATCGTTTTTGCCATTTCCGAAGCGATCAAAAAATATTGTCGCGTTCGATCAAAGACTGCCCGCAACGCATTCGGTAAGGTCACAGTACGTTGCGGTATTCGACAATTTTGTGTTTGCTATATTTGTTTTCAGCGCTCTTGCATTTGTTCCAAGCTTGTATGTAGGTTCAAATTTTTACATTTCTTGCGAGCCAAGCTTTGTTTTATGTTGTTAGAAATGTTTTTCATTTCTATACAAGCTCTACGATTCTTCATAGCTAGTGTTATCGACTCCAGTTGTTTTGAGAAAGTTTTTAAATACTATGCAATAAATATTACTAACTTCGCGCACTAACGTATATTTATTTGCATTTAGTATCTCGGTTCTGATATGGAAGATATCGGTGGTGGACAGACGTTATACGAACCTGGTGCAGTTCTCGAAAATGTATGTCTGTTCACAGTGCCTCATCTCATACTGATGCCCGGGCAAACGTTGCCGTTACAGTCGTTGCATCCTCGTGCTATTACTATGTTTCGCAATATTGTTGCCACTCAACGTCTTTTTGGCGTTCTCAGCTACGGGTAAGATACACGATTTGTAATTTTATCACATATATGACGTATATTTGCATTTTTAGTTACTGTAAGGAATTGTTAATTGCTTACTTTCATCAGTTTCACGAGTTTGCTAGTTGTTTGTGCACGTATAAACCGCTAAACAATTTTGGCAGACGTATAATCTGTATATTTTTGAAGTTCAAGTTTTCAGTGTTATTTTTAAGTTAAAGACGAAGGATCTTGCCTAGAATTAGTACATCCTTTTCGTTTTGAATATCTATCTTATCTAAGTTCAAGACACAGATAATGTGGAACTGCATACGTGCTGTGTGTAAATATAAACTACCTATACATTCATACTGTGTGTAATTATAATATGAAATTTGATGGTTTTAATTATCAATTATTGTTTTTGTACTATGTTTCGTTTGTCTTCAACCGATTTATTTAGGTCTCGTACATCAGAAAATAATGAATTGTACAGCGTTGGAACACTGGCGCAAGTCATTGCGTTCAAAGAAAACAGCGAACACGAACTAACAACAATCAAGGTTCGCGCGGTGGGAAGACAACGGTTTAGGCTCATTGAAACATGGCGCCAGTTAGATGGGTAAGCTGCAGGGTGTGTTTCCAAATTCAGTTTGTGATTAGCTGTGTTTGAGTTTTTGAAATGTTATCGGAAGTGTTTGTAATGGAACATCAGGCGTGGAACTAGACATAAAATACATTTATTTCTTATCAGAGCGAATATCTAATACGTAATTTTTGGTGGAAATATAGATGCCCGGCATTTGTTGTGTGTCCGTGTAAGTAATGGAATACGCGTTGATGTCTGTATATATCACATTGCTAAATCGGTAGAAGTGATTCCGCGTTTTGAGCGTTGATGCTGTCAGGATGTTTCTAATAATACGTTGATTTAAAATGTTTTAGTACTCTTTCGGCAAAGGTGCAAATATTACCTGAGGTTCTGCTCACGAATGCTCTCAATTCTATGACACTAGGGTCATGTCAACGGTTTGCAATCCCTTCGTTACGTCCTCCGTCAAAAACTGGAACCAAATCCGATCAGGTGTCAAAGTTTGTTGTGTTTTATTATTTTTTTTGACACTGATTGACTATTCTGTTTATTTTGGATAAAATTATCATGACAAGCATCGAGTCAGTATTCGACTGGATGTTTCTGTTTGGTGTAAGTTCCGCTTCCGGTTGTGCAAAATCCGGTTCCGGTTTCATGATTGCAAACCGTAAGCAGATCTTTTAGGTTAGTCACTTTTTGTAATCTTATTCTGTACAAGGACAACCTGTCCCCGCTAATTCTGTTATAACTGGAGTAAAACATGCTTACGTTTTTGTCAGTTTTTATTTGCTGTCGTTAAAATTTCATTGATGAGTTTCGTTTATCTCATAAAAAAGGCTTGTTTCTTTAAAGCGAGTGTTACGAAGCTTTTTGTAAAAGCCCAAGTTTCGGTTTATCAGGTTTCGGCTCCGGTTAGCAAGTAGGTTCCGGTCGAACCCTGCATTGAGTGTATATATTTAATACTATGATCTCAGAATATTTTGAATTCTAGTGCATTCCATATGCAGGTTTCATGTACTGTCATGTGGAATATATAATGTTGGTGCAGTACTGAAGGTGCAGTACTGAATGTGGCTTTATAAACTACTACTTGTGGTATCGGCGTATCCAGTCCCCAGGGAGTCTCTCTGTTCTTATCTTGTAAATTTGTTGAAAAGGGAACAGTTTGCGATGTAAATCTGAACAGCTACAGCAGGGTGACCATTGGTTTCGTTGAACCTTTAAAACCCGGTGCTAACCCCCTTAATTTGTATTTGAGCTGAATTCCCCCTCCCGAAACTAAATTCTGTGTGCGCACCTGACTTGGACTAGTGAGTAATATCCTAAGTTTAAATATGATAAATTATTGCTGCATACATTGTGCGACAAAGCACTGTTTTACGGTAGGACTGTTTTTGTCGTCCTAGTCTCACTCAAGTCGTAACAGTTTTAACGTTTGCTTTAGATTCAACGCCTGTTGACTTCGAAATTTCTTACGCTACCTAGATTTGTTTACGATCAGTACGACTTGGTACGTATTTCATTATACTTAGTTTAATCTGCTAGTCGACATCGCTACTAGACCACAAGTGAAGTAAAAATGTGCTTTTGTTGGTTGTTTTTTGTTGTTATAATTGCACTGCTCAGTAACACTTCTAGCATGTAAACTAAGGCTGGGCTACGAAAACGTATGAAACCTTTCAAAACGTTTTTCTTACAAAGATTTTAAAAGTAATTTGTAACGTAAATGGCACGAGTTTTAGGATAAAGTTATTGATGCCGTAAAACGCGAGTTATCCGAATGGTACGACGCCAGACGAATTGATGCCCTGGCTCGCAACCCAACAGAATTTAGCTACTGGGTCGCTTCAAATTTACCTGTGGAAGATGCTACGAAAATTCGAATTTTGTCAATGAATTGTTCACTGCAACGTCTTCGCTGTGAATTGTCTATTATTAAAATGGTTAGAATTGTAATTTCTAAATTTTTCTCAGTTAGAATTAAGGTATTATCCAGTTAGGAATTGGATCATAAATTTACCATTTGGCTAAAGCATTTTGCGCAAACTTGGAATGTAAACATTTCGTATAATAAGCTGTTAGGTATGTAAAGCTTAGCGTTAATACGTAGGTTTTTAAAAATTATGTTATCAAATTTTGTGCGCGTTTCATGGTACTGTATGTAAATGCTCAGATGTGCAATATCAAGAACTTTTCGTAGAAGGTATTGTAGCTGTAATCGCATTCAGTCGTGATCGTGACATTTAAAAACATTATATACATACCAGGGTGCAACCGGAATTCCGGTTCCGGTTCCGGCAATTTTTCACCTTCCGGTTCCGGTAAATTTTTACCGGATTTAAAAATTCCGGTATTATAATTTGGCCGTTTTCTTAACTTTGCTAATTTTTAAGAATCTCTTTTGAAAGCCACTTGTACTCCGAATATAAGCCATTGATGGTGGATTTCACTTCAGTCGATGATGAAAATCTAAAATACAGCAAATAAAATAAATACCTATGTTCGACCAAGGTTATTTCACAAATAATAGAGCAAAAAATAAGATTAAAATGAAATTTTTGGTGAAATGCATTTTTCATTTTCCGGTTCCGGTTCCGGTAAAATTTTCAAATTCCGGTTCCGGTTCCGGTTCCGGTAAATTGTAATTCCGGTTGCACCCTGATACATACATTATATCATAACTTTTTTATTTGAAAGCTTTTTATCCTGAGTGTTAGCATCGCATTGGGGTTTTAAAACTTAAAGCCGTTTATTAGCTACAAGCTAATTTGCATAATTGGTTAAGCCAAACTTACGACTTTTTTTACTGTATTTCACTAATATTATTAAAGTTACAAGCAATCTAATATCTGCACCAAAGGGTTTCTGTGTACGAGAAATCAGAATAAAATGTTTATAAACCTTCAAAACCGATAATTGAACAGTTAGCTACTTGCTCATTTGCATATTAGCTTAATTAGTTAAGCCTAAATTAGGACTTGTTAAATTATTTCACAGATTACTAGAGTTACTGGATGGTTTTTGGGTGCGATCAATCGAATAAATTATTTATAAACCTTCAAGGCCGATAATTAAATAGTTAGCTTACAGCTAATTTGCATATTAGCTGAATTCGTTAAGCTACAATTCGGACTTTTTATATTTCACTGATTATTAAGGTTACAAGCAGTCAGATTCAGTACTAATGGGTTTTTGGGTGTGAGAAATCTGAACAAATTGTTTTGAACTTCGAAATCCTATAATTGAATAGTTAGCTAGCTAATTTGCATATTAGTTTAATTAGTTACGCGTAAATTAGGACTGTGTTGGAGAAATCTGAATAAATTGATTATAAACGTTCAAATCCGACAATCATTAGTTAGCTAATAACTAAGTTGCATATTAGATTAATTGGAAAGTAAGTGGGTCAAACTATCCATTTGACCGTTTGTGCTTTATAAGATTGGAATGTTTAACTAGACAGATTAAAAAGCTAGTATGTCTGAGCTTCGCTCAATACATGTAGTTCTATTACGACTGGCTACTGCACTGTTTTTGTGGATGTTTTATTACAGTCATTTTTGTTCCTCACTGCGTAATTTATTTATGGTTTAAGTGTACAAAGCTGTGTTGCCGCTCCTGTGGCGAACTCATTGGACAGAAAATGGACGTATTCAGTATGTCAGTAGAAGGCCCAATGGGAGCGTATGTTAACGAACACGGATTTATTCATGAAACTCTAACATTAAAATCTGCTGTCGGAATCGAGATGATCGGCCGTCAAACTGCTGAAAATTCTTGGTTCCCTGGGTAAGTATTGTTTTATAACATACGTACTTATGCGGGATTTATGTACTTATGCGGGATTTATGTACTTATGCGGGATTTATGTTATAAATTGCGCAGCCTAGAAAATGAGTTGTTTATGTTGATTCGACGTTAACACGAATTTTTGTGATCTAAATAGCGGGTATGCCACCAAAATGTGAATTTCACATGATACTGGCTTGCAAACCACTGCAGTCCAATGCTCATCGTACACAAGTAGCTATATGTTAAATGATACCTTTCGGCGCATATGCGAATATTATCTGATATTCCAAACGCAGAACAATGTAATTTGCGCGCAATAATATAAGAGACGACGAAGTATTAAATGATTTCGAACGTTGAATTAGCTCATGCTTTTTTGTTTATATATATCTATCTAAATGCAAGGATTTTGAATTTCATGTTGTGGTATCACGATATTCAACAGGCAATTTGGTTAGGTTACTACATGTATACTGACTCTTGGAAACATATCATATTATGATAGTCGCAGGCAATATGTAGAATATCATATTACAGTACTAACGGTGACTATCATCGGGATAGCAGACAACTCAAATGTTTTGAATTTGGCTGCGGATTAACCTGCAGCAAAATTGTTAAACCTTACTTTGTTATCATCATCTTGCAACTGATAGCATACTGTTTGCAGGTTAAAAATAAAAACATCAGCCTGATGACCATGCGCTGTTAGTTTTTCTGGTAGTATGTTAGGAACTGTTTTAATTAAACTATTTGGCTTTTCTGATATGAATAACAAAACATTGTTTTAATCAGATTAATCATAAACTTAAACTTGGTCACGAACAGCAGAGAAAAATGTGACGTAGTCGCATTTCGAAATGATTTCTTGTATTGAAGTGAAGTTTATCTTTACTCATGGTTTGAACACGAGCTGGTCAATTAGAATTTTTGCTGTTAATACGTTTATATAACGTTAACGTTGCGTTTGGAACCGCTTTGTGATAGCATTTAATTCTGTTTTATGTTGATAGAATTAGAGTGTTTATAGTATCATTAATCAGTCATGTAAAATCATTTTTCAACGTGATCTGTGTTGTATTATATTTTTTGACTTTGTTCACTCGTTCATTGTTTGGTTTAGATACGCATGGCGTATTCTACAATGCCGCCAGTGTAACTCTCATGTTGGTTGGCGGTTCAAAGCGGTGGATCGTAATTTGGAACCGAATATGTTCTGGGGAATTACTCGTGCGTCTATAATACCAACGATTTCTTCAACCAACCGAAACAATGCAAATAATCTTAGTGTGACGGGTACAACGACACACAGTGTTGACGAAGATGATAGTCTTGGTAGTCAAAATATTGAGCCTGTGTCGCCCATTATGTGATTATAATAACAACTGACCGCTTATAATCGTGGCCCGTATTCTCAAATGCGAATAGCTTCTGTTACTAGTTAGCGATAGGTTTTCGTACTGACGAACCTCTGCAATTGCGGATCTCAAAATTAGTACAAAAGTAGGACAAATCAAATGCGAAAATTGTGTTCAATTTTGAGTCTCGTCATGCGCTGTCATTTGAAAGTTACAAGACCTATCACTCACTGGTAATAGGTGCTGGACACATTTCAGAATACGGGCCCATGTTGTAAAAGTGACCTTTGTTTTACATGATAAATTTGATTTTATTTGTTAGGCGCTATTTGTGTGGAACCGGTAGCGAAATGCATAATGGAAAATGTTTATTGTTTTGCAATTGACATTTCAGACCCTTGTGATTAAAACAAAACATACTAAGTTGATGAATTGTTACAAATTAAGCTATAATTTATGACAAAGTTTTATATCTGAAAATCAGTACGCTGTAGCGTGTGTACTCGTTTTTTTTAAAAATATGAGTTAAGTAGCGACACAGATGACATTTGCATGAGAATTTAATGATTTGTTACCGATTAAAAATTTAGCCTGTGTATAAAACAGAGGCGGAACAGTATTATAAGCATATTCCTAAGCCTAAGCGTAAGCGTAAGAATGAGCATAGGCTAAGCCAAGCAAAAGAATTAGTCTAAAGCTTAAGCTACCTCTATTGCAGTTCCACAGAAAAACGTTCCGCCCCTGATCTTTACATGGGCCAAAGATTTTATAAAATGTATAATATAATGCATTATCTGAAACGCAGTGTATATAGTATTTATTTTTGCACATTGTCGACTCGCTTTTAATAAAGTATTAAGTGTTGTATTGATTGAGTGTTAACGTTCGAAGACCAAAAAATTTACTGAAGCTAAGGGCTGCGGAGCCGTACGGGTAACCTTTAACTCATCCCATGTTTTAGGCGAACGGTCATGTTTCCACCTCAACGGCATATTTTAGTAGGATGTTGAAAACACGCAAAGCAACTAAATTTTTATGATGCCCTTTTGCCAAGTCAGCATTTTGTCCAGATAATTTAAATCGCTATATATTCTGACTGGCCTAGGTCCGCTGGGTCTATAAAAGAGTAGGTATAGATTTTAGATTATATACATTTTTTGCTTAATAGGCTTAACCTTAGGAACTCATTTTTTCAACGCTTAGGCTTAGGAATACGCTTAATCTACTGTTACGCCAGTTAAAGTAACATTGGCCCTGACTTTAAAATATTCGTGGGATGCTGATAGCCAGCTACGCACGAAAGACTAGATAATTTTAGCGTTACGTGTACATTTTGCCTGTATGATGCGTTTATACATTGTAGTCGCATCATTCTACTCCAATCTTAAACTTATTCCTAACCGTAAGCATTGAAAAAAGTGTAGGCATTGCTAAGCCTATTAGCGAAGAATGCCTAGAAACTAAGCATACGCTTCAATAGGCCTTCCAGAAACCGGACCGGCCGTTGCAGTGAGCCCAAATCTGAATGAAAAAGTTTGTACTTTCTGCTATTCTACAACATTCAGCAACTATCGTTTAACTGTAGTGTGTTTGCTGTTCCTATTTAAATGTCTCATTAATCGTATTTTTCTAGTGTATAAATAGCGGATATAAGATATATGATCAAAGCAGTGCGATGAATTTTATCTAAATTGTCCGTTAGTCTTACACATTATAGCGTTTATCATGCAGGACACGTACGGGTGATACGCATGCTAGCTGTGAACCGTATCTGTGCTGGCGTGATCTTCGTATACCTGCTAAACACCTCAATCTACCGCTTTGTGTTGTTGGTTTTATTAGAGGTTTCACAACGTACCATACTATTTTAGTCCCATGTTACTGCAAGGGGCGTTAAGGTTTCTGGTGGGTCTATAAAAGAGTAGATTTAGATTACATTTTTTGGCTTAAGCTTAGGCTTAGGCTTAGGCTGCGGCTTAAGCTGCGGCTATAAGGCTTAGGAACACATTTTTTGCAACGGTTAGGCTTAGGCTTAGGAACACATTTTTGCAATGTTTAGGCTTACGCTTAGGCTTAGGAACACATTTTTGGAACGCTTAGGCTTAGGCTTAGGCTTAGAAAATACGCTTAATCTACTGTTACGCCCCTTAAAGTAAACATTGGCCCAATTTTATAAATGTTGTGAAAGGATACGAATATTGCAAAAACAAACATGGATTCTTTTTATGGGTTTTTTCCGCTCCGCTCAAGTTTAGTTTTAGCTGTTTTTGATCTTCAAATGTGTGCCGATAGCGCATTTACTGAATGAATTTCGATTTTCATAATAAAATTATAATAATTGCTCTCGTTGTTAATAGATGCTCTAGTGGTGACCCGAATAAGAGGGGGTAACAAGAGAGGAGGTCCCCATTTTGAGTCCCAATCACTAGGAGTCCGTATCCCTAATAAGGGGATCCGTAAGAAGCGAATAGAGTTCGTTAGCGGATATAGTCCCTAAACATTAATTAGTGTCCATAAATGCCAATTGTCCCTAATTGTGCATGAATAAACTCCAGGCCCAAATAAGGTTGAATTCGAAATTTTAAGCATACTTAAGTTTTGAAAGTATATATACATTCCTTATAACCTTGCATTATCGCTCAAGCTTTTGATACAAGACAAACGTTTTAGTTCAACGGATAATTGCTGCACCGGATACAGGGTTGGAACCGGCCCGTTTTTGTACGGCCCAGGCCCGCAAACTATTTCATATTTCTCCAAATTTGTTCACTGCTACTTCCGTCAGAGCCGCAAAAGCTCCAATGACAGACGGATGCAAAAGGCTGCGAATCCCGGTTAATCCGTTGCTACCTGCACTAAAATGCCTCTCAGATTCGTCAGTAATAGCTTGTAAATATATCAAGCATGCGTTGAGCGAGCATTGGATAAGCCGCAGAAACCTCTGCAGTTCAAGCTTATAGATAACCAACAAGCTTGATTGTAGTACAGTGGACTACAAACCTATTTTACATCCGTATTGGTGCAAATGATTGCTATTTTTAGGATCTAAAGTAGACTCTCCTTCGAAATTTTTGCAGAACGTAAAGCCTACTTTTCATAATCTTTGCTACGCCATGACCGCGGTACTAATATGAAAATTGAAAGGAATTAGTATTTAAAAATACATATGTCTATTTCTTCGGCCAATGGGGCAAAATGATGTCACGCACTGCTTCGATTATATCAGTAACGAAGGGTGGCGGAGCGTGGGTTAAAAATAAATAACTGTCCGTAACCAAATAACAGGGGGCGCCGTCTGGAAAGACCAAATACATATCAATCCCTCTCTTATTCGGGTCACTAGACTAGTGGAAAGTCCTCACATATTGCTCGACTATTGACGTTTTCCCTACAGATTGTTTAACCCTTTGTCACATGAATATTTTCTATTTCCCCTGAGACCTACTTTTATGCTAGGATTCGAACTCCAGTGACTGGAGTGGGGGGCGTATACCATCACCATTCAGCTATAACAGACGCTCGAGGCCGTGGGGGCTCTCACGTCTTGCGGTGATTTAGTACTATGTTTACGTGTTGCAATTGTTAAACACTGTGCGATATATACTATTTAAAGTATAAACACTGCGCTGAGTTGCGTACAGGCAACTCAATGTGAGAAGCGGTTAAAATACATTTGTAGCACCAGTACGAAAAATTAATCGGTGTTTTTATGAAAGTTAATCAAAAATTTTGATCTACTTATGTCCGTATTCTCAAACTTGAGGGCCAATGTAAAAAACAGGGGCTAAACAGTATTGTAAGCGCATTCCTAAGCCTAAGCCTAACTGTAAGAATGAGTTTATTCGTAAGCGTAAGCCTAAACGTTAAGCCTAGGCCAAGCCAAAAAATAAGTCTAAATCTTATGCTTACTCTATTGCAGTCTCACAGAAAAACGTTCCGCCCCTGATCTTTACGTGGGCCAACATGACTAACGCGTATCACCAGTTGTTGATAGGCGTTGTAAACTTGTTTTAACCCTATATGCCATTGAAACGAGTACAACAAATACTTTGGCCAATGTTACTTTGAGGGGCATAACAGTAGATTAAGCGTACATCACTCGTTAGTCTGTTTGCTTGGTAGTAGTTGAATAATTGTTCGTAAGCGATGCGAGGGAGAAATTGCACATTTTTCTTCAATTCCAGTACAAAATCTTAGGATTGCGCTGTACTTGACGTCCGTTACGCATCCGTCATCGTACGTCACTCGTACGGCGTCGTCCGTCACCCGTACCGCGGACGGCGCCGTTCGAATGACGGACGGCGCAGTGTGGGTGACGCACGGCGGCTAAAATTATTTAGCGTAATACCTTAAAAAATTTTGCCCAAATTTTTGGTAAGTAGCTGCGTTCTACAATGCAGGAACAGGAAGAAGAATCGATTGTTTTTTGCTTTAATTCCGGCCGGAACAGAAATTGCAGTGGAACCCTGGTATTTTTGACATCGAATCACATTGTAAACTTTCGAATTTGGGCGCCTTATAAGTTCGGTGCCACTGAAGACCGGCCCATGGACTACGCAGTTCCATAATGGTTCGCGGAAGCTCTTGTGTTCGGAATACCAATAATTGCAATGTTTATTTTAGTTGAAAATAGTCCAGTACAGCTACCTACAAATTCGACGAATAAACCTAAAAATGTTCCAATTTTAACGAGTGTGTCCACACATTTGTTGACCCGATCGCCGAAAGATGCCATCCAGAGAGGAGCGCAACCCCTTCCCTTGGGGGTAGGGGTTGCTAACCTCGGCACTCTCGACGACGGTCGTGTTATTGAAGTACGACCTGATTTTCACAACACCGCATCGTTATTAGATGCTCTAATCAAAATTAAAGGCAATTATTTGTAGCAGTTGTCTGGGTATAAAACTAAAAATCCATTAGTCGACTTATCGGTTTCTTGATTCTTTTTGCTAATTTACATTTTAAAAAGCTGAAATATTATTATATAAAACAAATATTATGGCATTTAGATATTGGAAAGACGTTGAGTAATAAATTACTGCTTGATCGGTAGTGATTTTTAAATAGAAATGCAAAATGCATATATTTATTTCAGCCATATGATTTGCGCATAAAATTTGTGTTGCTTTTTTTGTGTTTTAGTCCATATTCAGTTATTTAAAACAAATTTCACTAAATAAAATCGAAATATTTTCAATTTTACTTCAATTCTGTTTAATAAACTGTTTCTGATATGGTTTGGTAAAACTTGATGATTAAACAGCTCAAAATTTGCTTAAGCCGTTTTTTGTCAGGTTTTCTAAAAACACCAACAGTAATTCGGTGAAAGTTATTCTAACTCCGGTTCCAGTTCCTGTTCTTCCTGCAAAGCAATTCATTTTCTGTTCCTGTTCAGACAAAATTTTGTTCCTGTTTAAACCCTGATATATGTATGTATATATGTATATATGTAAATATATGTATGTATATATGTATATATATACATATATATACATGTATATATATTATACTTTAACTTGTTACAGCTTATAGAATAAACCATTTACAACACACTAATGTGCTTAGAACCGTCAAATATTTCTGTTTGAGTTTACTAAACCGTAGCTGTAAAAGCTGTCGGGGCATTCATGGTTTGTATGACACACCGTTGTTCATGAATTTATTCCACATGAATATTTGCAAACGGCACCTACAAACGGGGGTGAATAATGATGAATGCTCATGTCACTTTTTGGTTTGAACGTCTTGATTAACGCTTAGCATAAATGTTCGATTCTGCACATTTTTCGATTTAGTAATTTCGCCGCAATATACATAAGGTCGGCCACCTTTGAAAATTTCTCGATCCGGCAGTGATATGTGTTGTTTGGTCTAAACGTGCCAGTTTCACCTGTTCTTTATAACAGCTACAGAGGAACTAAGCACCACATAACTAAAGCTATGTGTACATGTGTTAATACAAGTGACCCAAGCGTATAATTTTTACTAAGTAATTGTATCTGGTGTTGAATTCTTGTGTATATGTCGTAGGCTAATCTGATATTCAGACGAATTGACCAATTGGCATAGGCCAATCTATGCGATTCGAAGCAAATAGCAGTTTGGCGTAGGCTAATTTGCAATTGTAATATTTCGCAAAACGGCAGTGATGTATTACCAACGGTGATTGGTGAACGGTATTGCGTCTGTTCAAATAATCAAATCTGATTGGTCTATTAGTTTAATAGCAGTTTAGCGTAGGTGAAACGGCTATTACTTAAAATAGCAAAAGGTGCTAGGCCAATTAGTAATTTGCCTGAATAGCAGATTGCCCTACGACATGTATATTTTTCATATCACTTATGTAATTATTCAGAATATCATAGCTTTGTGACAGTAATCTCGTCCGTTCACCTAAATGTTTTAATAGGAAGATGTTGCGTTAAAAGCACTGTCAATTATAGATCTATTCTCAGCTATGTGTGACACGTATCACCAGTTGGCAACAGGTCTTATACCTTATGAACCATTGACTCAGTGCTGTTTTGAAGTGACCGCTGGTTTTACTACTCTGTAAAAACACTCTACTTAAAATACTTTAGTTATATTTTACTAACTTTTTTAAGTGTAAGTGTACTAAATATTGAGTATGTAATCTTTGCTTAAATAATGTAACGTAAAACTACGACTGTCATTTCTTGATTAATTAAGCTAAATGTAAAGCTAACAATTTTGTGTTTGCTTAAAATTAACTAAAACTTTGCCAAGCACTAAGTAAAACCGACACTTAAATCGGCAACAGTTTTACTTAATTTTAAGTATATGTTTAGTGAGTACGCTGGCAAATTTGTTTGTATGCCGCTCATTCGTTTTTCGCTTGACAACTTTATCGCTATCTGACGTGGCAGATGGCCATTTGCCAAAACGGTCTGATTAGTTTCAAAATACAGACGACAAATTTTAAATTGAGTTATTCGAAGTACTGAAAAAAGTTTTGATTAGTCCACGGACAGTAGAACGATAATGAACATTTATATAACGAATCAAATAGTTGTTTTTTTAATTTGGCGTAGTATAGGTACCGTAACCAAAAGGAATCGGAGCGCCTACCTCTAGATAAGTGTTGGCCCTGTAAAAACGTTTTAGCCCCGCAATGTAAGTGTTGTTTCAACCGCATGCTTCCCCTGAACTTATCTTGGCCCTGTAGTGGATTGAGCTGGCTATAGCCCTGTGTAATATAGGTAATTACAAAATACGAATGCAACAAACCAGCCCGACATGTTAATAAAGTGCAGTAGATCAGAAATAAAGCTTATTGTCGTTGTGTTCAGCATTTTTATAAAAAATTCATTTTAAATTTTATTTCAAATTTTTAAAAATAAAGCGCTATTCACACGTTCAAGTTTTCGCAGTGAGAACTCGCAAGTGCAACTTGCGCGAAATATTTGCAGCTGCAAGTATTTGCAAAGGTACAGCAGTTTCGTTCTGAATGTTGACACAGATTTATATGAATAATTTGTAGAGAACTGTAATAAATATCAAGCACACGCTATGAATTATCAGTTCAGCCAAAGATGATGAATTAATTTAAACTTCTTGAATAAAATTCAAAAGTTGGAATTCATTCAAGATGCGCACAACAACACACTATTCGGTCAACCAATCAATATTCAAATGCAAGAGATTCAAGCGACTTGCAACTGCGTTCACACTTTTTTAATTAAATTTAATGACATGAATTTCAGTGAATGATTTGCACCTGGAAGCACTTGGAAGCTGTTTCGTGACCAAACTTGTGAACAAAAACTTGCACGTGTGAATAGTGCTTAACTTTATGAAATTAAATTGTGAGCAACAAATTGGTTTTGTGTTTTCTGCTGAACGAATAGCGAAAATCAAATGATTGGAATGTATTTTATATTTCTGTGGAATGTATTAATAGTTGATATTGTGTTTTTGGCTTCCAAAACCGAAATATTACTACAAACACTTTAGAGTACTTGAAATGCTAGATTATATTAGGGTTTGCTAATTTATACAGAAGCGATATTAATGCTTACGCCACGTCTTTAGTCTCTTGCGATCGTAAACATGGCCCATGTATAGAACAGGGTTGGAACGTTTTCCTGCGTGGCTGTAACAGAGATAGCTAAATCTTTAGACGAACTTTTTTTGCTTAGGCTTAGGCTTTGGCTTAAAAATATGTTCTTTACGCTTAGGCTTAGGCTTAGGAATATGCTTATACTACTGTTTCGGTCGTGTTCTATACACGGGCTGTAAAAATGAAGTGAATTTTGCAGATATCATCTGTAGCATTTTCCACACCCCCCGCAGCAATACGACTATGCGAATATCGAAAGATTCAAAAAAGTCGTTTAAATATACTTTTCTGGGTCACTAACTTAACCATTTGGGTGCCGCTATACTTATCTTCGTTCAGCTCCGTTTCTGGCCGTGTGTCGCCGTACGTCACTGTGTGGTATATGACGCGAACACCGGAGCCGTACGTCGCCGGAGACCATTTAATATTTGTAAACAAGTATAAATCGGCATCATTACCGTTATTTCAGTTCAAAACTTTACTAAAAAATTTTCAGTTCAAAATAGCAGTGAATGAAACGACTATCTTGAAGCCAGGTCGGCTGGTTTAACCAACTCCGCCTTACTGGCTGTAGCAAATAAACATTGTACACCATAAACGAGAACAAAATAGTCGTAAGTCTGGTCAAGTTTTACCTAAACTCAAATCACACGTACATACTTCAAGAGCGTAACAACCGGAAGTTGATAGGCTTTTATTGTGCTTTGGGGGTATGTTTGATAATTGGTTTTTGACAGTGTTTTCCTTTCTAAACCTGCTGTAGACTTTCATCAAATGGTGCTTTTTTTGGCTGAGGTCAACCGAAGCGTTATCTGACGTTTTGTTTGCGACAATAATATTCAGCGAATAATTTTTTGAACTGGTCACATACAACGTTGTTCTGTGGGACTGCACATTTGAGTAAGCTTAGGCTTTAGGCTAATTTTTTTGCTTCACTTAGGCTTAGGCTTAGGAATATGCTCGTTGTTACGCTTAGGCTTAGGTTTAGGTTTAGGAATATCGTTATACTAATGTTCCGCCCCTGTTCTTTACATTGGCCGTCATACCTACGGTTGCTTTTAGTGGCATTGAGAGTAAATTTGGACTCTTAAACTGCATGTGTTTTTCAGTTGTCGTTCGTCCTTATCTGAACATATTGACGCACTAATGACTCGGCCAATGTTACTTTAAGGGGCGTAACTGTAGATTAAGCGTATTTTCTAAGCCTAAGCCTAAGCCTAAGCGTTGCAAAAATGTCTTCCTAAGCCTAAGCCTAAGCCTAAGCCTAAACCTAAGCCTAAGCCTAAGCCTAAGCCTAAGCCCTAAGCCTAAGCGTTGCAAAAATGTCTTCCTAAGCCTAAGCCTAAGCCTAAGCCTAAGCCTAAGCAAAAATTGTAATCTAAAATTTAAACCTACTCTTTTATGGACCCACCAGAAACCTGGACGCCCTTTAAAGACTCTATAGTAGTCATACATTACCAGGTTGTATATATATTAGCGTAGTTTATATGTGATTCATTTCGAAAACCTCTATCCTGTTGTCCGTATCTCACAATTAAACAGCGAATTTTACAAAATTTCAGTTTCCTAGGATATTGGCAGCAGCCGACATTATATGTCTCAACCGGTTGAGTTCAACGATACTATGTTAAGACTGCAGAGCCTATGGTTTAAACGTTTATGGCCCAATGGAATTTTATTGTCGGATTTGAGGTCATGTGATCTGTTCAATGCACTAATACAAAATATAAGCTAAACAAGGTTAATTTGGTGCAAAAGACGGTGATATGGGTGACTGACATGGATGCGCGTTTCTTCCATTTGTCAAAGCGGACGATAATAATTTTCAACCACCAGACCGAATATTTGAAATTTGTATCATTTTGCATGAAAATGTTTAAAAAATTTACACACAGGGTGTTGCGGTCAGTCCCGTAGGCCGCACTCCTTGCTAGGGGGCTAAAAAATTTTCAGCAGGTGCATTCAAAGGTTTTCAATGAGTTACACGAAAGGGTTTTCAATGAATTACAAGCAAGGTTGAAAATTCTCTAGGGGGGCCGAAAATTTCCCAGAAGAGGGGCTTAGCCGCCCCTGCCCCCCTTGGTTACTGGACCTGCTGTGGTACCCATCGCTTTTAAGTTAGCTAAACCTCCATGAGACTGGCGAATATGATTGTAAACCAAACATACAACTAAACATTTGTTAGACTCGAAGGGGACAGTCTTTAGTTTTAAATAATCGGAACCTAATAAACACCGTTCGACTGTCTGTTAATGACAGCAACGCCAAAATTTGGTTGAAATTTTAAAATCAACTGACCACACGAGCAGTGTGCTTTTTAGATATTAATCTGTTTCGTTCAATTCAGCAACGAAATATTTTCTACATTTTACTACAGGCCATGGCCAATAAATATGTTGTTCAAAATGGGTTGGTCCCATCTGTAAGCGGTCCGGTCCATCGGTGTACGCTCTCAGTTCAACGAATATAAACGCTCTGTGAACGTTGCACAAAGACGAAATATGGAATACTAAAATTAATCATAGTTTCTGGCTCGCATCGCTCGTTAGGTTTCATTTAGTTCACACGCACGGTATTAAGGGCGTGTCTGCGGTCTAGCGATCCAAATATACGTTTCGAATCTGCAGAAAACATAAATTTTTCATTGGGATACGTCAATTTTAAAATTGTGCCGAGATTTCCGATTACATCGTTTTACGAATAGTTTAAAATTCAACCTTTACTGTAAATTTAGGATGTCATCAAGACGACTCCCAATTGACAATCCTGATTACGCTCCTACTCCAATAAAATAAGGATTTCGAACGATCAGTCGTCAGTGTAATGCATTATTTTGAATAATTGAACATTCAGTCGGGTTAAAACTTTAGAACTGTATATTTCGATATTTTTTCGCTCCCTCGAGCCAGTATGCAACTTCATATAAACTCCAGGCCAGAAGTGATCAATTATTGTCAAAGGAGGTATGAAGATTCGCAGGTAGAGGCAGAAAAGTTTCTGTATCAAAAAACGGTTTTCGCGGTAGGGCCACAGTCACTCTCAATTCCCCCTATTTGGAGGGTACCACCCACCCCTAAATGGGCCCCCACCATAACTGGTTGAAACAAAACCCGTTTAAGTTTTACAATGCTTCTGGTTTCTCGATTGCTTCGCTCGCGAGATTGGGGGGCCCCACCCTGCAATGTGGGCGGAGCCACAAACCCCTGCCTCCTCCGGCACTGTTCACGATAGAAAATTTTTTGGTTAAGATGTTGAATGTACAGGCCCGTAACCAGCTCGCCTTGCTAGATGGGGATGGGGGTTGAAAAATTTTCAAGAGGGGCATTTGAAGGGTTTTCAACACCTTACAAGCAAATTTGAAAATCTTCTAGTGCACTCAAAATAATATTTCTGATATTTAAGAAACAATTTCTTACATTTGAGAAATATTCTTAGCAAGGTGCACTTGAAAAGTATTTCTGTTATAACAGAAATGTTTTCAAAAAACGTTCTGAAATAAAGTCTGAAAATAAACGTTTTCCAGTTATTTTTAGAAAAATTGTCTTAAATATCAGCAAAACTTTTCAGATTTGCCACAGAAAACACTTTTCTGAATATATTCAGAAGTACTTTTTTGTGTGTGGGCGTCATAATTTTAACAGGGGATGGCTACGCCCCCCTACACCCCTCTTTCGCCTACGGGCCCGTTTGTTAAACGCACCCCCGTATTCTTTTTTTGAACACTACTGGCACTATTAGTGTCGACATTAAACCGCTACTTAAAATACATGTGTGTCATACAATTGAATGCAATTTTTGATCGTTTCGTGACACTGATGATAGATGTTATTCGTTGCTGTGTTCTGGCAACTCAATTTGTATAAAAGCATTTAATTTGCGGATATTAAAAAAGTTTCTTTGCTAAAAGTTCACATCCGAGGCCAAATCAGCCATTAAAATGTGTCACACCAATAGACGGCGTTAATGTAATATACTTGTTTTCAAAACGAACGCCAAACTGCGTGCGTTTTGCAATGAGTTAATATGCTGCTTAACCTATTTCTCACGCGAAAGAACCACATAAAAGCGTGACGTTAATTAACCCTTTATCACATGAATATTTCGCTTAAAACCTAAGCGTATTCCTAAACGTAAACAAAACCTTAAGCCCAAGTTTCGCTGTTTTCACACTGGACAATTTCAATGAGTTGATTAATCAATTCAGCTAGCGAGTTTAGTTATTTGTGAATTAATATCAGTAAACATTAACTCACTCTCAGTTGAGTTGATTCTTACTGTGAGTTGAGTTGACACTGGGTGAGTTGATAAATTAACTCAGAATGATTTGAATCGACTCAAAATTCCGAGTTGTGATAGTCATAATTATGACTGAGTGATTTAACTCATTCTGAGTTAAAATCAACTTACTGAAATTTACAGTGCAACTCTTTTAATTCGTGTTTTCCAGTGGACAGGCCACCGTAATTAATATGGGTCATAGCCTTTGTGATGTCACAGATATGCTATTTAATTTTTAAATTCTCTTTGATTATGGAATTAACCAGATTTCTAATATCGCTTTGATTATGGAATTAACCAGATTTCTAATATCGCTTTGATTATGGAATTAACCATCAAAAAATGAGACAAAATGTATCGGACGACAAGCAGTCGGGCAACGAATTATCGTAGATTCAATTTTATTTAATTAATATTCAAATTAATACTAAATGTTTATCATTTTAGCATTTTTGTATCGACAGATCATAAATAAATGCAATGCATTGCTGTCAAAATAGACCACAAACGAATAGTCAAAATGTCAACACATAACGGCCATTCGTAAATTTTGATGCTGATTTCAAATCAATTTAGCAGTTCAAACGTTATTTAGGAAATCATAATTCAAGAATCCCACTCAAATATTTGTGGGCGTCCACTAATTGTTCGAGCGTCCAATCTGGTGGCCACGAGTCAGAAAGAGTACAGGACGCTCAGAGTAAACGGGTTGTGAGCTCTGAAATTTTTATATGGATTGAGAGGGCGTAGCCGAGCGTTTAGCTTAACTATTCGCTTGTACACTGCAAAAAATGGTGAGTCAAATTGACTCTCTCCGAAATAGGCCCTACGGGACTACACAATCTGAGTCAAATTCGACTCCGTCTGAGTCAAATTCGACTCACTGAATCACATGTTTGACTCAGACGGAGTCGAATTTGACTCAGTTTGTGTAGTCCCGTAGAGCCTATTTCAGAGGGAGTCAAATTGACTCACCATTTTTTGCAGTGTACGCGTTTAACAGAAACGTAACATTTTTCCGAAACCATACGCGCGTCGGCTGCGAAATTTTCGCTGTATTTTCGCTGATTTTTAGCCTACGTCTTAATAAAATGTTTAACTTATTTTCTTAAGTGGATGTCATCAAAACTGATAAACAGTGGCGAAATGTGTTTGTAAAGCGAAGTTTGACTAAATTTGAAAGTGCGTTCAACTTTGCCGCAGTTCCATTAAAATAATGACTTCCAAATTGTCATTGCATGCAGTATCTACCTTTTGCGTAAAAGAAATGTTTTTTTCCAATTCCAGTAGCTCTACTTGGCGTGTGCCTGTACCGACAAGGGTGGTCACACACTCAGCTGCCCTGCAATGATTTTGCCTCTAAACTTCTCAAATATGTGAAATATTTGTGTCTTTATTTGACTCAAATATTCGCAAACCTGTTATTTTTGCATGAAAACTTCAAAAAAACACATTGCAAGCAAAATACAGGCAACTCATTCGATAAACCCCAGAAACGTTGCTTGCAGAACTGTGAACCGTTTAACTGAAAACTTGGAAAACTTTTAAATTTATTAACTTTCAAAGCTGATTTCTTTTGGGAATTTCGCTTTAATCACATCGTCACCGTATTCTACGCAAGCGGTTGAATTTTCACAAGTAAAAATACTGTAAACTGACCTACTCTGATCTGCTGTATGTCGTTTATATTAATTGAAACTTCGCTAAAACTTTAATACCAAGTTTTAGTGCTCCGTATGGGAAATGGTTCATTATTGGCCGTAGTACGGACCACAGGCCGTAGCGACTGTTTACCTAAACTATCAACAAACGGCCACATGCCACAGCGAATGTCTACTTAAACCGCCCATGTAAAGGTCAGGAGCGGTATGCTTTTCTGTGGGACTATAATAGAGTAAGCTTAAGCTTCAGACAAACTTTTTTGCTTGACTTTAGGCTTAGGCTTAGGCTTAGGAATATGCTCATTCTTACGCTTAGGTTTAGGCTTAGGCTTAAGCTTAGGAATATGCTTATAACACTGTTCCTCCCATGCTCTTTACATTGGCCACCTAAACTATCAACCAACGGCCACAGGCCGCAACGAATGCTTACCTATACTATTAACTTAGCTTTGTTTATTTTTCATCTCCAAATTATCCCATTTCACACTTCTGTTTCACTATTTTGACGTTATTTTTCACATTTCAGTTCTTTTAAACTGCCAAAATTTACGAATACGTTATAACAAGAGTGGACGATTTGTATAACAGGGTGCAACTGGATACATTCTGTGCACAAAGCAATGCGCCCAGCGCACGTTGCGTTTTTAGCCCCACCCCCTTTTATTTCGAGGTGGGGGTACGTTGAACCAATATTTATGAATTTTCGCTAAAGTCGCTCTGAGTATATCTTAACTCCTATGTTTACTGCGTATTTTAAGTGGTGACTAACCGTCCAAAGGGGGGGGGGGTCGAGCAAAAATGCAACGCGTGCTGGTACACTTTGTGCCATACACTAGCACGTCAGTTGCACACTCTTCTGCAGGTGGACATCATCCACTCTTGGTTAAAGTTACACTTTCTATACGTATCTATTTCATTTTGATCGACATTTGGCCTATGATTATATAAGCCGCTGATCCAAGAATTTAAACAAAAGGGCAAAAGATTCGTACAGGAACCGGATACGGACAGAACAAATTTCTTAAATCTTATGGAGTCATTTCTTTTATTGATGTCCAACAAAATTTCTGCTATTAGGACTTAGGATCAGTGTAAATGTGGTTCTATAATTTACGGCGCATGGACAGACGGTCGGGACGGAGATGTCTACTGATAAGACGCTATGACCTATTGAAACCGGCAAATGCTTTTCGAAAGACATGGTTTAACCAGACGCCACTGTCGTTAATATTTTTCGGTTTCAATTTCGTGATCTTAACAGCATTTACATTTTTGATTCAAAAGCCGTTGTATACTTTGACTTGTTCGCCAATTATTAGGTTAAATTCAAATTTTAATGCCATGAAATATACATTTTAAATTATTTCGTTGTAGAATACAGTTGTATTTCGAGACGTCTGCTTCGTTGCGATTTTGATTACAGTTCTATCCGTAAAATTTTAGCTATTAAAATGAACAGTCTACAGTCAACGTGAGATGTCAAAAATCAAAAAGCGTTCCGTAATATGTATTAGCTATGAAATTAGTCCGTCTACAGGTTTAGCGGCAGCGCCTGGCAGCTATCAGCATTATATTACACCAGTTAAACAGCGGAACGCATCAACCCGCGGCTCTAAAGCAATCTCCCGACTACTACATACCTTACCGAGCATTGCAAGCTTACTATGTTTCACGCTTGTAGTTTCAACGATACTGATCCCAGTGACGTTTATTCGTAGAACTCCATCAGCGCTAAAAGACTACACATCGACGTCTCCAGATGTATTTAATTCACGGCAATGCGACCGAGATTGCAGTGCAACAATTAGTCGCAGAGTTATTCAAAAACGCACCGACGAAACCGTTGCACACGTGTCGAATTTTGACCAATCAAAATCCCCTAAAACATCTTCAAATACTGGTCACCGGTTTCGACGCGCTGCTGATAGCGAAATCGCCGCAAGCGTTCGTCGACGCAAAACCGTTGCTCACGACTTGTTAGTGAGTCCGGGGAAAAACAGAACGTTTGATAATTTAGTCGAACAACAGTCTGCTAACGCACACTCAACGCCGTTGGTTAATTACATTAATAGAATTAACTGTACAAACGATACAACCATACTACGAATATTGCTCAACGAATCGTTCTATAATAAGCATCGACTGCCTGCTGCTGATGGTAAAAGTAGAATTTTTCAACGTTTAAAAACGTCTGAAATTAAAACTTATCAATACACTGTAAATTCCAATGAGTTGATTAATCAATTCAGCTAGCGAGTTGGATATATCTGAATTAATATCAGTAAACGTTAACTCTCACTCTGAATTGAGTAAATTCTCACTCGGAGTTGAGTTGACTCTAGGTGAGTTGATTAATTAACTTAGATTGAATTGGTTCAACTCAAAATTCTGACTTCTGACAGTCCTAACTCAGACTGCGTGATTTAACTCATTCTGAGTTAAAATCAACTCACTGAAATTTAACCCTTTGACTCATAGAGTATTATACTGAGCAACTAAATACTAGTAAATTTACGAACAACACAGGCACTGTGTAAGCAGTGTAACAATTCTAACATACATGCAAAGTGCAAAATTTCTACAAAACGTTACAGAATCTGTGTGGCTCGTAAATTTACTCATTTAGTTGCTCATAGTATACTGTATGAGTTAAAGGGTTAAGTAACTGCTTATTGAGTTCTTTGTGTACATATTAAAAATTGTGTTAAATTTCTTTTAACGTAATCGCTACACTGCGTCATTGTAGCTATAGATGGACACCAGATATCAGAAATGCTATTGTGTAAAAAAATTTTTGGAATAATTTGCATTGTTTTATTACTAAAGTAGCTGGAGCTGACGAGAAGAAATTCTGTATTCATACCTGAGTTTAAATATTCAACAAAATTGCTGCGTGATTATTACATGATGATTTAATGTCGCTCACACGTTACCATACGTGCACTCGGCACATCCATCGTCCCCCTATACTGTTTTAAAAAGACTAGCTATACTGTTATTTCGTAACTTTGCGCGGAAATTTTATCTCTAAATAAAAATGCCCGCATAGTTTATTGCGTTGGCGGACATTTTGTACAGTTTGCGCATTTTATGTTAATATTAAATATAGAGAGTGCTAAATAAAGTAATTGATTTACTGCGTAATTTTGTTGCTTTTTGCAAGTTCGCCAACATTTCCTCCAAAATTTGAATTTCCCGCCAAAACTTTAATTTTGCCGCCAAAATTTGAATTTTTCCGCGAAAATTTGAATTTTGCGCTAAAATTTGAATTTTACCGCCAAAATTTGAATTTACCACCAAAAATTGATTTTTCCCGCCAAAGTTGAATTGGCCGGCAAAATTTGAATTTTCCCGCCAAAATTTTAATTTGCCGCCGAAATTTGAATTTTCCCGCCTAAATTTGAATTTCCCGTCAAAATTTAAATTTTCCCAGCAAAATTTGAATTTCAAGCCAAAATTTCAATTTCCCGCCAAAATTTGGATCTTCCCGCCAAAATTTGAATTTTCCCGCCGAAATTTGAATTTCCCGCCGAAATTTGAATTTTCCCACCAAAATTCGAATTTTCCCGCCAAAATTTGAATTTTCCGCCAAAATTTGAATTTCCCGCCAAAATTTGAATTTTCCCGTCAAAATTTGAATTTTCCCGCTAAGGTGTCCCTAATCTGTCTATCATATAAAAATATTGTCCACTGCACTGTTTTTCCAACATTTCAATGTCCTAGACAGTGTCACTACAAAACAGTCTTGTCCGGATAGAGTTTCCATGAAACTCTATAATGTCCGCGAATGGAGGTGATACTGTTAGAAAATGAAGGATTTCGATAAAACATAAGCCGGACAAGCTATTGAATTTCTTTTGGGAGGGGACATTTCGTGTGCCGAGTGCACGTATGGTAACGTGTGAGTGACATAAAATCTTGATTTCTTAAAACGTGCCAAAATTCAAAAAAATTCCGTTTTGCTTGATATTTACTGGCAGGATAACTTTGTCTTTTTAAATTATATCTCAAAATTAGCTCGGTGAAACTCCTCAAATTCCAAACTCCCAAAATTCCGCCTGCTACTTCAAATTCTTATAATGGGACGGTGGGATGAAAACAAGTGCTTAAGAAACAAAAATTGGTTTTTGCAAACCCAAAAACGCAAATTCGCGTTTCGGATATCCAAAATATAAAATTTAATTACGGATATCGCGATAAATATCCAGCAAGAATTGCCATATATCCGGTTAAGAAAAAATATCCAATGCCCATCACTAACTATTAATTGTAACGTTTATTTCAGGTGTGGACGTCCGCGTTGAATTTTGGATCCAAGAAATAAGTTCAGTCTCTGAACAAACGTCAGAATTTGTCGCCGACATTTATATTAATGAATTGTGGATCGATAAAGGATTGCGCTACAATCATTTAAATCCTTGTAAAAATAACATTACACTCGGTGAAGAAATTTTGACGCGTATTTGGGTGCCAAATTCGTGTTTTATCAATAGTAAACAAGCGAGAATTCACGATTCGCCGTTTAAAAATATCTTCCTTATGATTTATCCGAATGGGACTGTTTGGGTCAATTATCGTGTCAAAGTTACAGGTAAAACCGTTATAAGCTAAGGCGTATTTATAGAACAGGGACGTAACACTAGTATATCGCCCAAGTATAGAACAAGGCCGGAACTTTTTCCTGATATAAAAAATATTTGAGCCATGTAAAGATCTGGGGCGCAACGTTTTCCTGGGGGACTGTGATAGAGTAAGCTTTAGACTATTTTTTGTTTAGGCTTAGACTTAGGCTTAGGCTTAAGAATACGCTTATACAACTGTTCCGGCCCTGTTCTATACACGAGCCAGCGTATTCCTAAGCCTGAAATATTTTTGCCCAAACCAGGTTAATAATCTAAACCTTGATGAAAGTCCTGTTTTCTTGTCTAAATATTTTTGGACGGGATATATTCACCTGTAACCATCTCTTTGTATACGACTCTGGGTCCATGTAAAGATAAGGAGCGGAACATTTTTCTGTGGGTATACAATAGAATAAATTTAAGCTTTAGACTAATTTTTTGCGTGGCTTATGCTTAGCCTTAGGCTTAGACTTAGAAATAAATTCATTCTTACGCGTAGGCTTAATAGGTTTAGGCTTAGGCTTAGGCATCAGCTTATAATACTGTTCCGCCCCTGTTCTTTGCATTGGCACGCTTCTGTCATAACATACAACTACAGTGGTTTGGTCAAAAAATGTCATAATTTTTTCAATTATTCAGGTCCATGCGATATGGATTTGACAAAGTTTCCGATGGACTCTCAGACGTGCCAATTGATTTACGAAAGTTTCAACTACAACATGGACGAAGTTCGGATGCGTTGGATGGCGATTGATAATCCCGTGTTCCCGTTGAAGAATATCACATTGCCAGATTATGATTTACTCGAACTGCTTACAAAATACGAAGAAGTTGTAAGTTCATTTCCACTCTGTCTCTTAAATTATTGGCCAATGTAAAGAACAGGGTCAGTACAGTATTACAGCCATATTCCTAAGCCTAAACCTAAGCTTAAGCCTAAAACCTAAGCGTAAGAATGAGCGTATTTCTGAACCTAAGCCTAAGCCTAAGCCCACGCAAAAAATTTAGTCTAAAGCTTAAGCTTACTCATTTTTAGTCCCTCACAAAAACGTTCCGCCACTGATCTTTACGCTATCTGTGTACCTTGATTATTTATCAAATCAGGATACTTTGAAGGGGATCAGACCGCGGAACTGTAGGTAATGCAGACTAATCGTGTGTATTATTTAGACTAAATAGTTTTGTGTACGCTTAGGCTTAGTTTGAGATTTATATATTCTTTTAATCTGAGATGAAAGCTTATGCCGATCTCGAAAGATAATAATTGGGCACGTCTTAAATGTCGAAAAATGGGGTTTTAAACGGTAAATCTGAAATTTATGCTGTAGCTTATCGTTTATTATTCTTTTTACCAAAATATGCTCATAGATTTGCTGTCGTATATACTTCTTGTTAAACAGCACTTTAAATTTGCTAATTTCATGTTCACTGCAAAAAAATGACGAGTAAAATTGACTCACTTCGAAATAGGCTTTTCCGGACTACACAATTTGAGAGTCAAATTCGACTACACCAGCGTAAAATTCGACTCCCCCAAGTGTAAAAAATGGTGCGTCAAATTGACTCTCTCCGAAGCAGGATCTACGGGACTACACAAACTGAGTCAAATCCGACTCCGCCAGAATCAAACGTGCTATTCGGTGAGTCGAATTTGACTTTGGCGGAGTCGAATACCACTCAGTTTGTGTATTTCCGAAAAGCATATTTCAGAGAGAATCAATTTGACTCACCATTTTTTGCAGTGTATATATACTTTCAGGATTATCCTGCTGGCAAATGGATTGAGCTTACGGTGATATTTATGTTTCAACGACGCTACGTCTGGTACTTTTTGCAAGCGTATATTCCAACGTATTTGACCATCTTTTTGTCGTGGGTTTCGTTTACGTTGGGCACAAAAGCGATCCCTGCGCGGACGATGCTTGGCGTTAATTCGCTGCTTGCAATGATGTTTCAGTTTGGAACCATTATGCGTAATTTGCCCCGTGTGAGCTATGTGAAAGGTAAAGCTAAACCCGTTCAATTCTACCATGAATACAGCAGGGCCCCACAGTTTTCTCCACACATCCCGTCATCGCTATTTGTTACTTGTAAGGATCGTTGTTACAGCGTAATTTTCTCCCTCGTGCAATTTTTATACCGAAAAAGCTACGCTAACGTTATCTTTTACCCCGGAAAATCTACGCTAGCGCTATTCGTCCCTACGTAAGCACCATTCTAGCTAGAAAAATTTGGTCACTTTGCGTAATTGTCTTCCCGCGTAACATTAGTTGATGTAATATCATTAGGGATGTGTCGATACCAAAATTGTTGCCAATACCGATGCTGATTTTTATTTGGAAAATATGCCGGTGTCGATTTTAATTATAGTACACCTTTAAACTACACATAGGTCTGTACATTACATCATTATACGAAGACTTATTACGCTAACCACAGAGCCAAGTGGAGACAGAGATCTCGGATACCATCAGATTCCCCGCCAGGAAATCCAGGATCCTCCACTGAGCATCTATTTTTATGAGCGGATTCTACATTACATCATTATGTCAAGACTTATACGCTAACCTCCATAAATGATTATAATTTTATGACAACGGTTCATTTCAATTAAATTTTGTCTAACACACAAGCAAGTAACAATTCTTTTCCCAAAACTGTTCCCAAAGTTCAAACGAAACTCACCAAACAAAAAAATTTTGTAAAACAATGCAAAATTTCCCTACCGCAAGCGCCCAAAATCTTCGGCGAAAATTCCACCGGAACTGGAGCAGCAGGTCGATTTTCTGCCGGAGCCGGATGCAGACATCCGGTTGTACCCTGTTTGCGAGGTATCATTTTTGTGACAGAATTTAACTTGGTTTTCAGTAGGAAATGCTACTCTGTCGTAATTTTTCTGCGGAATGATTATGCGGTGCAAAAATCACGCTGCAACAACATATGTTTACGTGTCAAACGAGATAAGCTTGAAAATAATTAAAGATAAAGTATTGCATCTGCAGTCATATCAAGTTTATTGTTTTTTGCTAATTTTTAACCGTAAAATTTCTAAAAAATCTTCTTCACTTGAGATATTTTTTATTAAATATCACACATACCTTGAAGCTTTATCCGATATTCCAGCCAGACCAAGGTTTAAAATGATAATAGCAGTGTAGATAGTTGGTTCAATTAATTTGTTTCACAATAATCTCTTTGTTCTAACAAGCAGATTTTTATAACAGAATTTAAAATTTCAGCCCTTATTCATTTGTTCTCTCGAAACCTTTAATATAAAATTCAAGTCTCAGCTCAAACTTAAGTGTAAACGTAATATTAAACCTGAACCTAAAGCCTAAGCCTAAGTTTAAATCTGAGTCTAGTCCAAAACTTAATTTTTTGCTACTTTTCCAAATTTGGAAAATTTTTGGGTTTTAAAGTTAGTTTCGCTAATACCAATATTTCTGCAGACAGACAGTTTTTTTACAAAGTCGTTTCAGAGTTTTTCCTTCAAAACTTTAAGTTGGCTCTTAAATCGACGTTTGAAATTCAAGCGAAGTTTTTAGCAATTGACGTATGGATGCTAGCGTGTATGACGTTCATTTTCGCATCGCTACTCGAACTTGCAATCATTGGCTATTTAACCAAAGAGACTACAAGCCCACCGCAACCCGTACCGCGAGCGAGTGGTCAACTATCGCAACGCTCCAGCTTGTCTGTAGCGCTGAATCGCCAACACCGCTTATCGAACTCGTCGTGTCGGGTGTCGTCGAGATGGTCACGTCAGTTGTTGCCCGAATCACAAATACCACGGTCATTACTCCATACTGGCCAATACCATGAGCTTGATTTATTGAATTTATCTCAACAAGACCATACGCTTAATCCGATCCATGGAGTGCCTCCGATCCCCGCAGTCCCGCATCGATCACCGCTTAATCCATTTCGCCAACAAAGCGAATCTCCAGCTTTCAATACGACGCCAAGACCGCAGCCGTCTTTTGGAGGCGCTGAACACGACAGCCAAGCGGCCAGTCTACCGCCGGTTCATAGTCATCTCGACGGTGCAGTCGATCCGCTACCACCACCGGTTTTTGCGAAACGAACGCTAAGTTTTGGGCCACTGACCGCATCGTATTCACCGTTCCGACGACGTCCAGTAAATCGTGCAACATCGCACAATCTGTCGTCCCAACAATGGAGCGACAACGCTTCAGTGACACGAAAACTGCTGTCCGACGCGTCGAAAAGTTGTCCATGCTGCGATCGCAGTTCAGACAACCGAATTTGCAATATTGCATTTTGTCCAGAAAAAATTGATCATATTTCGTCGGTCGGGTTCCCGTTAGTGTTTTCAATTTTTAACATAACCTACTGGACGTACTATAATCAGTGATCGTTTGTTTGTTTGCAGGCGGCGTAGGCAGAAATTTGTTTCCGGGGGGCATTCAGAGTTGTCCTGTTGGTAGCCATGAACATCCATTTGTTTTAAATTTGGAAAAATATAGCGAATCGGAAGGCTCCAATGGAGTACTTGCGTCGGATCAATTGGGTTGAGTAGACCCAGACTGTGACCCTCTTAATATTTTTTCTGGATCCGCACCTGTATTTAGATATATTCAGTATAAGTATACCCTCATTTGATAGTGTTTAATAAGGGAGCACACCGAAGAAAACATTTTCAACCTATTGTAGTGATTCGAATAAGAGAGGGTAATAAGAGACGGTTCCCATTTTGAGTCCCAATCAATAGGAGTCCGTTAGAGTCCCTAAATCGTAACTGGAGTCCATAAATGTCAATTATTCCTAATTATATGCATAAATGACGTCAGGACCAAATAAAGCTGAGCTCGAAACTTTAAAGCACACTTAAGTTTTAATAGTACATTGCTAAGTATAACCATACATAGTCGCTCAAACTTTTGATTCAAGGCAAATAATCACCAACGAAGGGCGGCGGAGGGCGGGTTAAAAATAAATAAAAATCCATAAAGAAATAACGGGTGGTACTCTCTGGAAACGCCAAATAAATATCAGTCCCCCCTCTTATTCGAGTCACTGCAGTATGCAATCCAATCTAGCAGGTTATTCTAAATCCTGTACAAGTACAAATTTGTTGTTTGTTCAATACTTTCAGAGATAAATATATTATACCCTAGGCTTCTTGAAATAGCTTCATATTCTTTACCATTGTTTTACCCGTAATAAAATTTATTTAAACTCGGAACTGGGAGCGCATTGTAGTTATACAAGCGTGTTGTTTACCGTATTAAATATAAGTGAATATAGCCCTATACGCATGTGTAAGGTTTTGCTGCAAGAACTTGCAGCTACAAATTGCACGCAGAACTTGCATTTTTCATCAACCAATGAGAAGGTGTCTGCTATAAATTCAGTGTACTTGCATTACATAAATCACACATATAGAATTAATTTTCTGGTTTTTATGTATGTAACAAAGTTGCTCCGTTTATATTCTTAAGACTGTATATAAATAATCAAATTTCAAAGATATTTCGGATTGAGCTCAGACTAAACCCAACCTAAGTTTACGTCTTTGGCGCATCTTAGATAGTAAATTTAGGGTATTCGGCTGAGCTTAATGTCTGAAAAGTCAGCAAAAATGCTTGGTCTTAATCACCAAACCGGAACCTTGTATTGCTTAAGATATATGAGATATGTTCTCGTTGAGAGCTAATAGAAGTTCTTCGATGTGATTTAGAGTCTAAGAATTTTGTTTTGACTTTTTTTGTCATAATTTCAGCCGCGGCTGAAAGTCAGAAAATACAAATTCGCTTTGGGTTCAGGACTAAACTCGAGTTCAGATTTTCATTTAATACAGCTTTACACAGTTTTATAAAGAAGGATTTGAAAAGGTACCGTAAGTCCAAGCGTTGTAAAATAGGACAAATATTTCTACACTTTCCGAAAATCAGTCGTACGCTGTGCACTAAGAGCAAGAACAAGAAAACTTTAGACAGCTTAAATTAGTTACAACAGAAAAGTGAAATTTTTTCACGTATTTGTGACACCTGAGCCAGGGTTGTTTTTTCCGGAAAAAAATTATGACCGGAGAAAAATGAATTTTTTCCATCTTTTCCGGAAAAAATAAAAAAAAAATGGAAAAAGTATATTCTTTGTCTGAGTGACCCGTTAGCCCACCCTTAGCCGTCGCTTGCCCAAAAATGCTTGCATTTTCAACGTTTTTGCATATTTGAGCTTCTGATGACATCCTCTGATTATTCCATGTCCACATCTGAATTTTTGAAAAATTTGATTTTTAAGGCCACAAGTTCAGCCCATTGGGACTCAAAATTTTTTTGTAAGTTGGACAAATTATATATCATTAACTCGTTAGGCAGACGTCTGATTGCGAAACTTTTCACAATATTGGTCTTAGCTCCGCAACCTGTGTCAAATGGTATATAATTTGTGTAATTTTTCGACAAAGACATTTTGAGTTCAGTGGAGTAATTTGAGATCTTAAAGTTCATATTTTTAAAAAATTTACGTTTTGGCATGGAATAACCGAAGGAGGTCATCAGAACATCAGAAACTAATGAGTGGAGCGAGCAAACGAAGACACTCTTGTTTTTTGTAAGTATATATTAAATACCAAGATACTTTTGAGTATTTTATGACATCGAAGCCTCTCAATTGCTGCAACCTCACGAGCAAAGAGAGGTTGAAGCTATATACGTAGTCTTGTGTCAATTGAGGCAAAGTTTCAATTCTGAAATCTATTTATATATTTATATGATGCAATTTTCGCGTTTTTCGGACAAACAATGTGTCCTGGTGGACATATACGCACGGGCACTGTTAATGTGTTGCATGAAAATTAGTTACATGTCGTCTAAAAACGTTATATATCATATTTATCTGCAAATTATATTTGAGAATCGTTTTTTGTATTTTTTCCACTTTTTTTCCACCCCCCTCGGAAAAGGATAGAAAAAAATGAAAAAAAGCAATTTTTTCCCGGTAATTTTTTTCCGGCCAACAACCCTGACCTGACTATGAACTAACCACCTTACCGCTAATGTTTAATTGTCTTAGAGCCTTTGTTGTCTTTACTAAGTTATGCGTTACGATGCAGGATAGCCGACTCAACCAAAAAAGGCACTTCCCAAAACCATGAGGCGATTCTACGTCTACAAGTTCAGAACTCGCGTCGGCATTAGAGTTTCCTGTCAAATAACGCACCTTTAAGCTGAACCCGCTAATACCAATCTGAAATAGCTCTATACAGCTGCACATACATTCCGCAGTGTCTTGCAGTAAAAGGCGTTGGCAACTTCACAAGCAAATTCATTAACCCTTTCTCACATGAATATTTTCTATTTCCCCTGAGACCTATTTTTATGCTAGGATTCGAACTCCGGTGACTGGAGTGTGAGGCGTATACCATCACCACTCAGCTATAGGAGCTTGACGCTCGAGCCCGAGGGGGCCTCTCACGTCTTGTGGTGATTTAGTACTATGTATACGTGTTGCAATTGTTAAACACGGTTCGATATACATTATTTAACGTATATATACTGCGATTAGTTGCCTATAGGCAACTCAATGTGAGAAGGGGTTAATACAACATTCAGAACAGGCGAAATTCCTTTTAAATCTATAGAAATTATACATCCAATAACAATAAAAAGGTTCAAAATATCCAAGTGAGCGTGTTTGCACTTGGGTTCTTATTCTTAACCTTAGTATCCGACATAGAAGTTCGGATCGTAGTTCAAAATCATGTGTAATTCTAAGTTAAGCCGTACCATATAGAGTCCTTCACCAAAATTTTGCTACGGATGCGGTGAGCTTTGAACCCACGACTATGAATTACTGGTCCGCTGCGTTAACCACTGAGCTACGCAGACATGCAAACTTTTAGCTACAATGAAGCTATATAGCGTTTTGACCCATGTAAAGATTGGGGGTGGAACAGTTTTCTGCAGGATTGCAATGGAGTAAACTCAAGCTTTAGACATGCTTCCCTTAGGCTTAGGTATAAGCTTATTTTCGTGCTTGAGCTTAGGAGTATACTGTAGTGACCCAATAGGAGGGGGGACTGATATTTATTTGGCCTTTCAAGAGGGAACATTCTGTTATTCGGTAACGGACTGTTATTTATTTTTAACCCACGCTCCGCCATTCTTCGTTACTGAAATATATCCGGTATTGCAACTATCTGTTGAATTAAACGTTTATTTCTCTTGCGTCAATAGCTTAAGCGATAATGCAAGGTTTTCGGAATATACTTTCGATATTTAAGTACGCTTTAAAGTTTCGAACTCAAGTTTATTTGGTTCTGTAGTCATTTATGCGCTACAATTACGGGTAATTGGCATTTATGGGCTGTAATTTGGGCTTAGGGACTCTATCCGCTTACGGACTTTTATTAGGCATACGGGCTCCTATTGATTGGAACTCAAAACGGGGACCCCCTCTTGTTACCCCCGACTTATTCGGGTCAGTACAGTACTGTTTTACTGTTACGGCTTTGTTCTTCAAATTGCCTAGTTTCTAGGGCCAATGTCTAAAACAAGGCCGAAACAGTAGTATAAGCGTATTCGTAAGCCTAAGCTTAAGCCTAAGCAAAAAAATTAGTCTAAAGCTTAAACTGATTCTATTACAGCCCCTCTGGAAAACGATCCGGCCCTGTTCAATACATGAGCCGTTTCGAGTACTTTTAGCAAAGATCTGCTTAGTTACCGTCGGTCAATATATACATTTTCGCAATACATCAAACCGTAAAATTGTGACAATAGAAACAATGGCTGTTCTGCCGGGTTTATGTGGCGGTTTCAATTGAAAATTTTCAACTGTAACAAATTTGAACCTGGCGTTACTTTTATAACAAAGATGCTTAAATGTTTACCTAACATCCATTGTTTCAAAAAGCACTAACGCCGTATGATGCGAGCGATGATTAGGTTTCTTTGATCAGATATGTTTTTTCACTGGACAACTGCTGTGTTGCCAACAATTGGCATAAGTATGCATTATGTCTTTAATTCATTGTTTTATGTGTCATACCAGCGGTTAATAGGTATTATTTTCTATGGACAAAAGCGATCCCGATATATAAATGATTTTGATTAAGCACATTTTGCGTATCAATGCTCATTTTGATGTTTTTACTCTCGTCAGACGCAACTATGTTTCAGAACCGTGAGGTTAGCTTCTAGAGTCACTTTAGGTGTAGCTTGCGAATTAGGTTTAACGTTTGTCAATTTTTTAGAAATTTACCATGGCCAGACCGTAGTTTCTTGTGGAGAATGTGGTCCATAAGGCCGCAAAGTGAAAGGCGTGAGAACGTATTACAACCCTTGTACCTGGTGGAAGTTGTTGGATTTTTGGGAAACTAATATGGACAAATTGTCACCCTGGAACGCTAGGCAAGGTGGGGCAGGGCCGGGGGACGCTCGGCCACCCCTGGAAAAATTTCTGCCTCCACTAGGCGATTGTCAATCTTGCTTGTATTAAGTCATTGGAAACCCTTGAATGCCCCTCCTGAAAAACGTTTGTTCCCCCTAGCAAGGTGAGCTGGCTATGGCCTGTGTCACCCAAACGTATTTATTTGCTGTGAGTGGGATACATGTTACGGAAAGGAAACCGGTGTAAGTATATATCAATGGGCAAAAATGTACTTAATGTAGATTCAAGGTATTTTTGCAAATCATGTGAATCGGCGAAACTAAAGTTCACGAACGGAAAGATCACAATTTTACAGTTTAAGTTCTGCCACAAAAGATTGTACACAAACGATAGACTGTCAAAGTTTTTTGACACCCCAAACTTTGTTTATTGTTTTGCTATAGGAAAAATGGCACATGTATAGAACAGGGCCGGAACAGTAGTGTAAACATGTTCCTAAGCCTAAGCCTAGGCCTAAGCGTAAGCAAAAAAGCTAGTTTAAAGCTTAAACTGACTCTGTTACAGCCCCGTCAGAAAACGATCCGGCCCTGTTCTAAACATGGGCCGGAAAAACTGTCGTTGAAGATAATGTTCATGTGTTTGTAGAATGCCCTCTGCTGCTAAATTTTTTAGCGTTCAATTGACTCTTGCTTTATAACAAATTACGCAATTTCAGACACTCGATGATAGCGATACAATTTTAGGCCGAAAATTTGATTCTAAATATACGCAAACATGTTTTAAAATTTTATCATTCGAAACGCGTAATTTGCAATCGGAATATTTCAACTGTTAAAAATTGAGAACGTAGGCGAGTCGCCGGAAAAAATTTTAAGTGAAACCGCGTTTAGATGTTTTCGCCGGCTTCCGTGTTACCGGAACCAAATTCTGATTGGGGATAAGGCAGGATGTAGATACACTGAACATATGAGCAGGTGCACGAATAGTCATAGCAACAAAATGGTACGTTCGGCGCAAAGGACTGGGGCCCGCAGTTTCTCGGCTGGTTGGCTTGTGAACTAAACTTTCAGTATCATATTTCCAAACGAAACCCGAGTTCAAACGATGCGCCGCTGTATTTGACACAGTTACCCGACTGCATAAACGGGATTTGTTTACATTTTACAGTTAAACTTTGATACTGCAAGTATATACAACTATGGATACAAGGTTAGCAGTAAAATTTAAAAGTTAACCTGTTGGGTTGGTGTTTTTATTTTAAAATTACACTTTAAAATGTGCTAATATTGCAGAAGACATGTTAAATGGTTTTATGCTAATGGTTTTCAAGATGAATATGCGTTATCCTATTAACCTGAAATTTTCAGGATAAAAATCGATGTCCGTTTCTGTTTCCGCTCCGCTAAACAGGAAATACTTGTTTATGTTTAGGCTTAGGCTTAGGCTTAGAAATAGGATCATTCTTACGCTTAGGCTTAGGCTTAGAAATAGGATCATTCTTACGCTTAGGCTTAGGCTTAGAAATAGGATCATTCTTACGCTTAGGCTTAGGCTTAGAAATAGGATCATTCTTATGCTTAGGCTTAGGCTTAGAAATAGGATCATTCTTACGCTTAGGCTTAGGCTTATGCTTAGGCTTAGGCTTAAACGTAGGCTTAGGAATATGCTTATACTACTGTTTTGGCCCTGTTCTATGGATTGGCCAGAATCGCGATAAGTATTTTGTCTTCTTCAATATTTGATTTGTTTAAAGTTGTTCGATTGAGAAAAATTAATTAGACAAAATTCCATGTTTTCAAAACTTTGGCAAATCACAGCGAGTGAAATTGTATGCGCTGATGAGAGGCAGATCCAAAAATTATTGACGATGGGCGGGCTGGAAAATATTATGAAACGCCAAAAATTGTAAGGTAGGGAACTTATTTTATTACCAGAAAATTTTCTTGGACAAAGAATTGTAAGATGGACCTTATCGTTTTATCATCAAAAATTTTCTAACGAGAAAAATTCCTTCTAAGCAGCATCAAATGGTGTATAATTTGCTAAACTTTAGGACCAAAATATTTTTTGGGTCCCGAGAGGGGCCTTGGGCTTGAAAAATCGAATTTTTCAAAAATTCAAATTTGGGTGTGAATTGATCACGGCAAATCATGAGAAGTATGCAAAAAATTTTCAAAATCCGACCACTTCTGGGCTATAACACGGGCTGGGGGGATAACCGAAAACACGCAAAGTATCTATTCTATATATTAAAGAATACCAGTAACTGTTAAGCCCTATTAACACGTGCAAGTTTTTGCTACAAGGCGCTAAACCGCGACACCCGTTCATATTTTGAAACAATCGCTATTCAACGAAAAGTATTGGAAAAAAACTTCATTATTTGCTGTTATTATTAGCTGTTTAGGTGACACATTATAATTTCTACTACAAATTTTATAGTCAATATTTTTCAATTGTTCTAACCAACAATAAATATACGAGCTGTTATCAGCTTATAAATTGGGTTTCAGGCTTGGTTTATAATTATGACTAAAGTACGAAACAAATGAAATAGCAACTGGTTTGTAGAAAACCTAAATGTTTGGTGTTAGTTTCAGTCTGTTCATTGTATAATGAACACGGTGGGTACACTGCAAAAAACCGGTGAGTCAAATTGACTCCATCGGAAACAGGTTCTACGGGACTACACAAACTGAGTAAAATTCGACTCCACCAGAGTCAAGCCTGCGACTAAGTGGGTAGCCAGATGAACATTTTTTCAACCGGAACACAATGAAACGCGAAGCGGTAGCGATTGGACCAAGAACGCCACTGCCCGACTAATAGGTTACGGAGTGTAAAAGTGACGGAAACGGAAACGGATATTCACGCGTCAGCTTCGCAAGAATACAAGTTGAAGTTAACGGTTTTAGGTGAACTCGACAATTTCCCTCAGTTGACTCGTGAAACTAGGTAATGGGTTCTGCATCGATCTAGTTGATCTACTAAAAAGCTGATTTTCATAATGTCCTTTATCTGTTCGTTTGATCCAGTAGTGGGTTGAGAAGTTTCCAGAGGGTTAAAATTGTTGCTGGTGCTTAAAAATTTTATCGTTCAAAATGTGTTTTAGCAGATATTTTGATATAAGGTTTATTAATAGTGCCACAGGCACAAAATTATTGAATTCGTTGTTAGACGTTAATGACTGGGTTTCCGAAATCTTACAGAAGTATTAAGTTATGCTTAAGTAATTACTGAAGTCGCCTACTCAAGTAAGTTCTTAAATTTTGTAGCACAGCCAAAGAAACGCCAAAAATCGGTCATTGCCATAATAAGCAACCAATAGTTTTGCTTTCTATTAAGTAGACATCATTAGTCTACAATATCAATTAGACCAAGGTTAGTATGCCTGAGCGTTTAATTTGTAGTATATCAAATTTAATCAACGACTTAAGAATTTACTTAAGCACACTTTTAAAAACGGCAAAATAGTTTAGCAATTGCTTCAGCCCTTACTTAAAAGTACAAAGTCGTACTTAACCCTTTCACTCAGAGTATACTATGAGCAACTAAATACAATAATATACGAGCAATATAGACACTGTGAGTAGTGCTTAACAGTTGTAACATATATGCGCAGAGCAAAATCTTTACAAGACGTGAGAGCACCCTCGAGCTCGAGCGTCAAGCTCCAGTAGCTCAGTGGTCATCGTAAACACCTCCCACCCGTGAGACTGGGGTTCGAATCTTACCTTGAAATTACGTCTCAGTTGAAATTGAAAATATTCATGTGACAAAGGATTAAGTAGGGTTTCGGAAAGCCAGCCATTATACGCATTGTTCACCGGTATTTCAGCAGAAAGCTTTTTTGAAGTTGAACCGTTTGCATCGCAAACTTTTCAATAACCGCGTTGATGGTTGTGAATACATCCTATAGATGGGCAACGGATATCCGGATATGAAAAATATCCGGATATATATCCGAAATGACACGTCCTTCGTCGCTGTGGACCCCCCACTGAGATTTGATACGATATCTTCGGCGTTTACACTGTTCAATCTTCTTCGCAAAAGCACAGTAAATCTTTGATGTCTTTTACACTTTTATCTTCGAAAATGTATTGTCTGGTATATACGAATGTGGTTTCTTTTGTATTATGTTTTTTGTTCAAAGTTTATATGTTTATACAACTTGAGTTGAATAAGATTAAAGCCAACATTGTATCTCAATCGATTATACTCTCTGCTTATTCACTGAATCATCAGCAGTGTTTTTAATACTATGGATATTGCGCGTTTTGTATGCATTTTGTAGCTATTTTATAGCTGCATTTAGCGATTTTCGCGTTTATATTCGGTTCGTATACGAAATTTGTAGCTAAAATGTGATTTTAAACAATAATCTCACGCTGTTTTGTACGCTTCCTGCGGTACTGGTTTTAACATTTTTAGGTATCGGAGTCAAATTCAGGCTTAGGATTGGGCCTAGGTTTAGGTTTAGGTTAAAGTTTTACGCTTTCGGAAGAAAGTGTATAGAAGGTCTTTTTGTAGGCAATGTTGTAGAGTGCTAAATGTGTTTAGTAGCGCACTACAACGGTATGTTTATCATGTTATCGGCCAATGTAAAGAACAGGTGCGGAACTGTATTATAAGCGTATTCCTGAGCCTAAACCTGAGCCTAAAGCGTAAGCCTAAGCGTAAGAATGAGCATATTCCTAAGCAAGCCTAAGCCTGAGCCATGCGGAAAAATTTCGTCTAAAGCTTAAGATTATTCTTTTCTACTCCCACAGAAAAACGTTCCGCCCCTGATCTTTACATGCGCCATATTATCAAAATATAATTGTAAATTTGATAGTACCGGTTCTTATAGTTCAGCGGCCACAACGCAGGCACGTGAAGGTCTCGAACTGACGTCCTAGTGATAGCAAAGTGAACCCTGTACCATTGCGGCGCCCAGTCAGCGTCTCTAAACGTCGATGAAGATAATTGTAACGTAAAAATTTCTGACCGAGTTTGTCTGGTTGAGGAATATTTTTGACGTCTCAGGTCGATTTTGTTAAAAAAACAGCTAAGAGGGTTGGTCTCGATTGTTCATTGAAGCAAGATGATACAAGAGTGTGCAACTCTTGTGGGTTCCGCGTGGTACAAATGGTACCAGCCGGCGTTGCGGTTTTGGCCGACCGCCCTTGCTTAAATGGGGGTCGCTGTCACATGCAATAACCCTAAAATAAACTGTAAACGGAGCAGTTTTTGTTGCCGGATACATAAAATGTCATGGTTCGCACAGGCTGTACCCCCCTCTAAATAAGATGATCAATGCGTGCCGGGTACATTCTTTTCTAACAAAATGTACTCAGTTGCATACTCTTGTTGAAATATGCATCATCGACTCTTGATGGAACCAATCCCGCATATTTTCAACATCTTAAGCTATTTCTGTGCGCGTTAATTTTTCTGTCACAAATATAAAGTTTTAAAATATGTTCATTTGAATCGCTAAAATCTATTGCAGAATGCAATAAATAATTATTGATCTGTTCAGATTCCGAAGGTATGGTGTATCAAAGTTGCTATTCTTATTATGGAATGCCAACGTCAACGCTGTCAGAACTGCACGGACGGGACGACCCCTTTCCCCAAAGTACTGCAAATATAATTGGTTTTTCCCTTAATTTCTCCGACAGATATGGCCACGGCGGGAATCGAACCTCGGACCTCTCGCTCGCGAGTCAAACGTGCTACCCATTACACCACGCGGCCGATATCATAATTTCCTTTGGTGGTATATGGGCACGAGTATGTATGTGTTTTAGCATTACACACTCTGCACATACTCAAGCTACATATAGGAAACACCAGTATAACGATTTTACTACGTTTGTTGTTCGCCGCAAATTGCTTAGTATTCATCAGATCGGCGACGTATGTCATTTTAATAAATATTCCGTTCAGTTGGTTTTCTATTTCCAGGATCTTAACATCAATTTTTAGCATTAATATAGATTGTTTAAAATGCTAACTTAATTGTATAAATTATTCCGTGGCGTCAAAACCGTAAAGATTTACTAGCTATGTAATTTACTTAGACTATCATGTTATTAATATTTGTGAGCTGGTTATAAGCGGTTCACAAGTAAACAGCGATTTTGAACTGTGTTCTATCAGTCCTTGATAATTTATTATTATCGTGGCTTATAACTTTAACTATAGTCAACGTGGTTGCAAATTTGCATCCCTAAAATATTTCGCATCAAACTTTTTTTATGAATGTGTGAATAATTTGCATATATGCTGTGACTTGTTTATTTATAAAACAATCAATACAGCAGCTGGAGGGCTGTCCAAAATACGTATGTGGCGCGTTCGAGCTTTAATAACTTAGATTACAATATTTCGTCGAGTTGAATTACTTAAAAATTATTTTAAATTTATAATCTTTTCAAATATCCGATGACGTGCAAAATCAGCGACGAAAGTTTTGTTATTTTTAGATAACTTTAATGCGTGTATGCTCGGCGTGGCTTTATCAGTTATGGTAATTTAACATTTTCGGGACATCTGATCTCTATTTCAGTATATTTAACTTAAGTTGAATTGGTCAAAATGTTAACTTATAAAACAATTCTTCTGGTTTGAAAACTGGTAATAAATGTTTAGGCATATGTTTTATTTTACGTAGACAAATGGGTTATGAGTAAGATAAACGTTGGTTTCAACGGAACCAATCCCAGTTGTAAAACTGGACTGTATGAATTTCACAGCTTTTCGTGAGGTCAGCTATCGGTGTGCTTAGATTCAAATTTGAACTGATAGTTCCGAGCTGCCCGTCGAAGGGCCGTGAGTGTAAAAATTACTCGCTCCATGACGACAATGGTGAATGAATGAAGAATGTGACGTAACAAATATATACAACCGCTGTATACCAATGATTGGCAAAATATTGTCAAAAGTAGTCTTTGATTCAAGTCACAGCGTAGTTTTCGTGTGCGTTTGGCTACGAAAAAACTGACTATTTTAGCCCTAGAAGTATGCTAGCAAGGTTGTGGAAGCGTGTGATCAATTATTTGTCACTCCGATCCTGAACAATATAGAATCGCAACAAAAAACACTCTTATAACCGCGTTGCAAACAGCATCTTTCAAACGCTTTTTTGTAAGCAGAGAAACATTAAAATGAACCGGTTGCGTAGCAAAGCGCTATTACTTATCACTGTAAATTTCAGTGAGTCGATTTTAACTCAGAATGAGTTGAATCACTCAGTCGGAGTTAGGACTATCAGAACTCAGCATTTTGAGTTGATTCAGTTCATTCTAAGTTAATTAACCAACTCACCCACAGTCAACTCGTTTCAGAGTGAGAATCAACTCAACTCATAGTGAGTTAGTGTTTACTGATATTAATTCAGAAATAACCAAGTCGCTAGCTGAATTGATTATTCAACTCATTGCAATTTACAGTGTACTCAAAAGCTACCATGATAACAGTTGTGTATAGTTTGATGAAATAAAGGTGGACAAGTGTTAATTTTTTTGAGTCTGCGACCGTATTATTACAATAAGTAATGCCATTTGCTTGGCTACAAACTAAAATATCTTAAAATATTGTGAAATAAGCTTAAAAGTTTAAATTCCTATATCATTCAGACGACAAGCAACACAATACATAATTTACGTGATTAATAGTTAACTGTTAATAGCCTGTGGCACTTTTGAGTCGCTTCAGACTAACGAAAATACAAACTACTTCTTGTACACTTTCTCTACGCAAATTTGCAATTAAGGCTCCCACTTGACCTCAAGTTTAGATTTGGTAAAAGCTTAGGCAGAGATTTAGGCTTAAGCTTATAAAAGCGTTTTCCGTATCCCCTGCGTAAACCTATTGGTTTCGAGCCCGTAACCAAGAGCAGCCAACAGTGACTCAGCTCCATCGAAAATTTTTGTCCCGCCCCCTAGAAAATTTTCAACCTTGCTTGATAATGTAAGTCAACAAAAACCCTTGTATGCATCCCCTGAACAAATTATTAGCTCCCACCTAGCAATCTGAGCTGACTGCGGACGTGGGAAAGTTTCTAAAGATCCGAACAAAAGAAAAAATGTATAGAAAACAAGACGGATACGCAGAACGGAAAAACAAACGCAACACAAACGACCAAAAACTTTGAACCCGCAGTTCGATAATCCTGTCGAAATACGACAAAATTGTGTTGAACGAAACGTTTTGCGAAAACAAAACTAGCAATTTTGACTAAATTTGTCACGGTTGAGTTTACGCTAATGATGGACAGAGGGCGCGTCCCGGCAATGTCTACGACGACCGATTGTGTTGTTTATTCAATCAAACCACGGAAAAGGTTTCGTACAAGTTATGACAGTTACAAATTTATGCTTATCACAACTTTTGTTGTCGCGCCAGTTGCCAAAGGGAAGTCAGGCAAGCTCACAGCCTCTCGGGAACAATTTTGCCGCTTTTAGAAAATTTTCAACCTTGCTTGTAAGCCATCGAAAACCCTTGTATGCCCGTCCTGAAAAATGTTTACGCCGCCATATCGAGATGAACTGGCTACGGGTTGTACTGTATTACTCAGAGTTGTACTTACTTACAAGCAGTCGACGTTTTCGTTTCGTACAGGTATGTTTTTTGATACAATAGTGTTTCGGCTATCAGAATATTAGTTTCTGATCCGAGTTATTTTAGACCGGATAACGAAACATATTAACGAGGGTCCGTATTGAAACGGGCAAAACTAAAATTGTTTAGATTTTAGCGTTTAGCAAAAGAAACACTTGATATTGAGGCGTCTTGTAGAAATAAGTGCACGCAGAGTCTGTTAATGTGATACGGCCCATGTATAGAACAGGGCAGGAACAGTAGTATAAGCATATTGCTAAGCTTAAGCCTAAGCCTAAGCGTATGGGTGAGCCTATTTCTAAGCCAAAGCCTAAGCGTATGGACGAGCGTATTCGTAAGCCTAAGCCTAAGCCTAAGCAAAAAATTAGTCAAGAGCTTAAACTGACTCTATTATAGTCCCTCCAGAAAACGATGCGGCCCTGTTCTATAGATGGGCCTGTGATACTATACTATACTGCAAAAAAATGGTGAGTCAAATTGACTCACTCCGAAATAGGCTCTACGGGACTATACAAACTGAGTCAAATTCAACTTCGCCAGAGTCAAATTCGACTCCGCCAGAGTCAACTTCGACTCCGCCAGAGTCCAATTCGACTCACTGAGAGTTGCACGTTTGACTCTGACGGAGTCGAATTTGACTCAGTTTTGTATAGTCCCGTAGAGCCTATTTCGGAGAGAGTCAATTTGATTCACCAGTTTTTGCAGTGTACCAAGCACTAACTCAAGAACCGAACGTGAGAAACATGCAATTTTTAGGCTTATGCAAATTGCAAACCGTAGTATATTGGGACATTTTGCCAGTGGGGCGTGCAGTCAATGAACAATTATCGCCAGAAAACAAGTGACCCACCGCATGCGCGTAGTTTAACTTCGGCCCATGTAAATATTAGGGACGGAGAGTTCTTCTATGGAACTGCGATAGAGTAAGCTTTAGCTTTAGGCTAATTTTATGCTTGGCTTAATAGGCTAAGGCTTAGTCTTCGAAATATGCTCATTGTTACCCTTAGGCTTATGCTTCGACTTAGGCTTAGGCTTAGGAATATGCTCATTCTTTCGCTTAAGCTTAGGCTTAGGCTTCGTCTTCGAAATATGCAAATTCTTACACTTAGGCTTAGGCTTCGGCTTAGGTTTAGGCTTAGGAATATGCTCATTCTTTCGCTTAAGCTTAGGCTTAGGCTTAGTCTTAGAAGTATGGTTACAATTCTGTTCCGCCGTTATTGTTTACATTGGCCACCTAATCTTAAACCTAAGCAAAAAAAAAAGCCTAAGTCTTAAACTTAATACTCTATTGCATGCAGTCCCGTAGAAAACCGTTCCGGTCGTGATGTTTACATGCGCGAATGATAGTTGTATAGGACATGCATCTTCGACCAAAGTTCACTCATATGCACAGCTGCATGCAAAATAACTTGACATAAATTTATTAATACCATTTCAAATACAAACATTGTGAAATTCTGTAAAAGCTGTACTTTTCATAAAATGAAGTATATAATGCACTTAGAATAATGCCAATTTTACCTCTGGCCAAAAAAACTGGTTCATTTTTGCTTTACCAGTTGCAATATAAGTGTTCGTCTGATGCCGTGTTTGTTTAAACCGTGTATATAAACAGCCAACAGAGGTTGATTTAACAGCCCACGAATAGAACAGGGCCGGATCGTTTCCAGGAGGGGCTATAATAGAATCAGTTTAAGCTTTAGACTGGTTTTTTGCTTAGACTTAGGCTTAGGCTTAGTAATAGGCTCATCCATACGCGTAGACTTAGGCTTAGGCTTAGGAATATGCTTATACTACTGTCCTGGCCCTGTTTTATACATGGACCGATTTAACTGTCGAAATAAAGTTTTTTTATGGAAACTCGTTTTAAAACGACCTGCTTACTACTTGTTGAATATTTCATTAAGTATATATACTGTCGGCATAAAATTAAACAATACCGTTCAAAGTTGCGGATGGACACAGAAGACACTGCGCCGGCTCAGGAAAGGTTCAGGATTGTTGTTAAACCAAGTATAATTCATTTAAAATAACTCGAAATAGTTCGCGATTTGTGTAAATTATTGTTCGGGTAAACCTTCAAATCACGCCCGTAGCCAATAGGCGTCAGGGGGTGAGACTCTGCCCCCGCCCCTGGAAAATTTATGGCCCCCCTAAACAATTTTCTAGCTCCACCAAACAAGGTGAGCTGGTGACGGGTCTGCTTCAAATTGGTTTATGAAGATGAGCTTAATACTGATTTTCAATGCTGTACGAAATTTTAATAGCAAACCTATTGCAATTTCAAAATGTTGAATTGTATAAAGTGTCGTGAACTATGCAAGCTTTAAGCTCGTCGCTTGTTCGTTGTACGAAATTTTAAAACGACCAAATTCATCCAAACCCTGAAAAATACCCCTGCTCATCTGATATTTGTAATTTTTAAACTTTTAGAAAAACTGGTAAATATTTTGCATGCCTGACTAGGATTTGCCGAAAAATGAAAAACATATTTGAAACTTAGGCCAGTGTAAAGAACGAAGGGCGGAACAGTATTACGAGCATATTCCTAAGCCTAATGCGGGGTTCACGTTATAACCGGGGCAGGTTGGGACACGTTTTGTCCATATTAGACTATTCGGTAACATTTTATCTGTTTCCAGACCCCATGTCGTATTCAAAAATTCGTATTGTCTGCTATTATCATGTGTAGGACACGTTTTGCTCTTCAATATGAAGATATTCGAGGCATTGTCTGCGAATATCATATGGTATAATTTCAAATGTCTGTATGCTTGAGGTAAAGCCTAAGCCTAAACCTAAGCGTCAGAATGAGCATATTTCTAAGTCTAAGCCTAAGCCTATGCCTAAACCAAGCAAGAACATTAGTCTAAACATTTAGCTTACTCTATTGCAGTTCAACACAAAAACGTTCCGCCCTGATCTTTACATGGGCCGAAACTTTTATAATTTAATATTTGTTTTTCGTTTCGATGTTTTGTTATTTTGTTCCCCGTTTTCGTTTTCGTCAGTTTCTTTACTACCCATCTAAAATTTTCATAAGAAACTTGAAACCTGATAATGTGGAAAAAGTTGAATTTTTAAAACTGTTTTTACCGTATGAGTGAAAAATAAGTAGCGAGTATTACCATCAATGGGCGGGTAATGGCAAAACAAATTTACGCGGGTAAATGCATGTAATGATATGCAAAAGAATTTTGCGCGGGTAAAAATGACATTTGAGCAGGTAAAGCACAACGCGAGTAAAAAATCCTAACCCACTTACATCCCTTGTCTGTATTGTTGAAAAGTTGGGTCGCTCAATACGTACTTGTACGATATTTATGCAATGGTAACACTGAGCAATTGTCAGCAGCAATGATATGATTGCAGATCTGAAACTATTATTAGCGTGCAGAGAGTTGAAAATTAGTGCAAATTTTGACACGTTGTTTACAAATTTTGGCCCATGTGTAGAACAGGACCGGAACGTTTTCCGGCGGAACTGTAATACAGTAAGCTTAAGCTTTGGACTAATTTTTTACGGTTAGATTTAGGATTGGGCTTAGGCTTAGGCTTAGGTATAGGCTCCTTCTTACGCTTAGGCTTAGGCTTGACTTAGGAATATGCGTATACTACTGTTCCGACCCTGTTCTGTACATTGGCCCAAACTTTTCATGTTTGGCACCAAATGCCAAACTATTTTTTATTAATTTTATTATGCAAGAATTCGTGTGCTCTTGTGTTGTCTGGGACTTGTATATGTCAAATTTTCCACTCAATTGCCCTGTCTTTGGGTTTATTTGCGTTTTATTTTGGTTCGTTATTTTTTCCGCTACGTTTTAAGTAACCGGAACGGGTTGACTGGTTTAGTTCCGTAAAGTATTAACTATATTTGTGTTTATGCAGTTTAACTTTAAACGTAGCCGTTGAAAATTAACTCGCTTGCACAATTGAACTTTTTAACCAATTTTGGTTGACATTTGCAAAAAAATGTGCTAATATCGGCTCATGTTACTTTAACGGCTGTCCCGGTTTGTGGTGGGTCTGAAAAAAGTAGGCTTACATTCTGGACTACATTTTTGCATAGGCTTAGGCTTAGGCTTAGGCTTAGGCTTTGGAATACGCTTTTGCAACGTTTAGGCTTAGGCTTATCAATACGCTAAATCTACCTAAAAGTAACATTGGCCCTAATACATATACGACAAACAAGTATCTGGCCGGCAGGGTACAACCGGAGGTCTGACTCCGGCTTCGGTTTCGGCTCTGGTAGAATTTTTGACGGAGGTTCCGGCAATTTCGGTAGTAAAATTTTGCTTAATTTTGCAAAATTTATCTGTTTAGCGCGCTTCGCTTTACTTTTGTCACAATTTTCAGGAAAGAATTTCCGAAATTTTGCACAAAATTAGTGTAAAAACCAAACAATTTATGAACAACATAATACAGATATTGGCTAAAATTAACTAATTAACCATCATTTTTACAACCGCATTTCGCTTTCCTCCGGCTCCGGCTCCGGCAAGTTTCGGTGACCTCCGGCTCCGGCAAGTTTCGGTGACCTCCGGCTCCGGAATTTTTCACCTTCGGTTGCACTCTGCTAATAGGTATTTTACACAAACTCTACTAAGTTTATCTCATGATTTTACAAACGTTTGCAATACTGGACCTACACTTGTTGGACTTCCAATCCAATTTAATACATCAACCACAATGGTAACAACCATATAATCCACTTAGCGACTTCTCAAACTTTCAAATCCCAATAGTATGATTATTCAATTTTACCGTGTTTTGTTTTTATACTGACAGTTTTAGCCCAAATATGTACATATAACCGCATTAATAAACGCCAAAAGCCCCCAAGGGTGCGATATTGCAAATATATTTTCTCAAAAACAACGGTTGAAACATGTATTACCGCATGCACACATTAAGGGTTGCGCTATGCTTGACGTCCGGCGCCGTCCGTCACCATACGTTAATAGTACGTGAGTTATTTGCGTACAATACCGCATGGTGACGGACAGCGTCGGACAGCGCCGGACGTCAAAAAAGTCTAGCGAAACGCTTAGTTTACAGATTAAATGAATTAAGGTTGAAAAATAATCATTTGAATGACAACCAAATTTTAATAGTAAAAGTTTGGCCTGGAATTTTATTAATTGCAACATTGAAGTTTTATGAGCTGAAAATTGGAGTTTGAAATTTACTGAGAATCGCAAAACTACGGTGAATTTTGTCATTCCGAGTGAATTAAAAAAGACAAAACTGTACTCATTAGTAGCATAAAGGTGTCCTCAACGCACCGCATTAATGATGCGAGTTCTACTCTTCTTTATTAATTATGACAATAGTGCATGATCCAAAAGTACTTAATATGCAACTCTTGGCGTTCCGCATGATAGAAAATGTGCCACCGGGCGTTGCGTTTTTGGCCGACCTCTCTTTGTTTAAATGGGGGTGGCTGTCACATGCAATACCAATAAATTAAACGTACAGCGGAAAATTTTTGTGCCGTATGCGTACACTGCCGGTGTAGATCAAAAACGCAAAGTGCGCTAGGTATATTTTTATCTACACAAAATGTATCCAGTTGCACACTCTTGCAAAAGGAGTAATTATCGACTCTCCTGATTGTGAAAATGGCACACTCCTCCGAAGCGCGAAATTTGAAATTTTCAGGATTTGGTATAACTTAAGCTTGGAATTATGTTTTAGATAGTCTTAATATTAGGTCTAAACTTGATATGAACGTGAACAAGCGCCTAATTCAGGATCACATTATAACTCGGGGCATCCCAGAACCCGTTTGGTTCATAATGATTCGACGTCAACATAAAATGTGATGAGTTGAACAGCTTTTATGTAGACAAAATGTGACTGTCATGCGACATTTGCTTACAAATCCATAATCTTCAGTAGTCATATTATACAAACAGCCATATGTCACATGATACCATGGGACATTTATGGAAATATCACATGTTATTCCGAAATTCTACCGAATATCACATCATATTTTGCATGATGGTATAATTCATGCTCACTAATAATATACTGAAAAATTATATAATGTTGCTTTAAGTGATTTCGAATCCTGAATTAGTTTCTATTTTGCGTTTTCTTACTTAAATTTTGCCTAAATATATTCCTAAGTACAGATAATTCAAGCTGCAAATTTTGGTCTCATATGATATTCTATAGGACATTGTGGCTAATTTACCACAACCTTGCAATAATTTCCTACTTCCTAATAAAATGGTAAAAAGTTAGATTCATATTGCATAAAATGATTTCAAACGCTGAATTAGCTTCTACGTTTATGTTTCTGGCAAAAATTTTCTCCATAAAATATATTTATAAGTACAAATAATTCAAGTTTCAAACTTTAGTATCATATGACATTCTGCAGAACAACCAAGCTAGTTTACCGCAACTTTGCATACATTTCCAAACATTTCATATGATACTGACAGACAACATCATATGGTACTGCAGTACAAACAGTAGATGTTAAATTAGATAGCAGACAATTCACATTTTATGAATTTGATAGGTAATCAACTAGGAGACAAAATGATACCCGCAATCAATTATAATAGGGACAAAACGTGTTTCAGGTTGCCCCAGTTATAACGTGAACTCCGCTCTAACCGAAATTTAACATCAACAGAAGATAATTTATATATAAATAATAGTAGGCCAACTACACTGCAAAAAAACGGTACGTCAAATTGACTCTCTCCGAAGCAGGATCTACGGAACTACACAAACTGAGTCAAATCCGACTCCGCCAGAATCAAACGTGCTATTCGGTGAGTCGAATTTGACTCAGTTTGTGTAGCCGCCAAAAGCCTATTTCGGAGACAGTCAATTTGACTCAAGATTTTTTGCAGGTACAAAACAATGTACTCAAAGCGCATTGCGATGGCTGATAAAAGCACGTCGTTACAGCCCATCGTTGTAATTTTTCTCGTTTGAAAAATAAACTAAAAAATGTATAAAATAAACAGTGTAATTAAATTAGCCCGAGTCACGCACCACATCGAAACGTTCGTTTGCTATTAACTCAACTGGTACGTTCAATCGAACCAGTTTAGCATATGGAAACGATAGTCGAATCAAACCTCATGTATATAGGCGTCGTATTTCATATTTTGGGCATGCACTGTGTTGTCAAGTATGCTTTATTCGACCAGGCTTTAAACACTCTCCGTGCTAAAAAGCAATGGCGAGTTTGTTCCTGAAGGATCGAGACGTATTGATTAACCGCACATAGGCATATATTTAAGTCCTAGCACAACAATGAGTTGAGTTCAACTGGAAACGAAATTTGAGGTCAAATCGAACAGGAGCAATCTTCGCTCTCAAAGAAACACAATTGTGGAATAGCAGCAGGGTGCAACCAGAGGTGAAAAATTCCGGAGCCGGAGGTCAACGAAACTTGTCGAAGTCGGAGCTGGAGCCGGAGGTGAGGTGAAATTTTAGGTAGTAAAAAGGATGGATAATTGGTGAATTTTAGCTAATTTCTGCAATATGTCATTAAGTTGTATAGTTTTTCGCTAGTTTTTTGCGAAATTTCGGAAATTAATTCTTTCCTAAAAATTATGACAAAAGTAAAACCAAACGCGCTAATTAAACAGATAAATTTTGCAAAATTAGGCAAAATTTTACTACCGAAATTGCCCGAACTTACGGAATCATTTCTACCGCAGCCGGAGGCCGATTTTGTGCCTGTTCCGGAGGCAGACCTCTGGCTGTAATGTGTTTAATTGGGCAAACTTGGTATTCCGCGGTATTGAAATTTAATTGCCTCGACAATTCGACACCATCATTATCCTTAGGTTAACAACTACGCATAGGATTATGATTTGATTTATTCATAGACTTTAACACATTGCTGAGAACAACTTCGCTTTTTCACATGAATATTTTAAATTTGATATGAGATGTAATTTCAAGGTGGATTCGATCCCAGTCTCACGGGCGGGTGCGTTTACGATGACCACTGAACCGCGGGAGCTTGACGCGCCAGCCCGAGTGGGCCCTCACGGCTTGTGGCGATTTTGCACTGCGCATATATGTTAGAATTGTCAAGCACTGCGGCATTTTGGTAGTCTGAAAAGATTTGGATTAGGCTCGGGTGTAAGTTTAGACGATAGAAATCGGTTTAAGCATAGCCATTAGGACAGTCTTACCCCTTTTTTGAACTTTACAGTACGACCTGAATTTTATGGAATCCGGAGTATTTGTGTTTCTAAATGTTTTCCTGTGGTCAATCACAATTACAACCTTTGCACAAATTGAGTTATCACATAATTTGCTAAAGGCAATTGAAATACCTAAAATGGTTGGATTTTGAAATTTTTTGCATATTTTGGCTTCTTATTGTCTCACTTAATTATTCCAAGCCCAAATTTGTTGTTTTTTGATAAATTCGATTTTTTAAAACATTTGGTTCTCTTTTGAAACACAAAAAACATATTTCAAAAAGTTAGATAATGATACTGAGTTAAGCGGTGTGAAATTTGTCAAAATCAGACGTCTGGCTAATGAGTTATGGTCAAATAACTGACTTGTTACCGTCGCAAAACGTTACAAACGCGCAAATACGTTATTTAACAATACCTTGTTAGGCAGACGTCTGACTGTGAAAAATTTAACAACATTTGACTCAGCTCTGTATATATCCTACATCGAACAAAAAGTAGAATTTTTGAAAAATTTAAATTTATGTATGGAATGATTAGGGGAGATCACAAACAATCCCACATACGCGAAAATTTTCAAAAGCCATGTCCAAACTTATGGAACAAGTAGCTTTAATAAGTAGCACGGTGTGAATGGATTGTAGAAATAACTGAAACGAATCGCGGACAAACTGTTAACAGAAACGGAAAACAGATATTGAAGTGTAAAAGTTTCAAAAATGTCTAAATTTTTTGCCAACAATTGGACATGCAAATATTCACTTGGTTTTCTAAAATCTAAGAATAATTTTGGATGAATTTTGTACTTTTTATTTTATTTTAAACAATTGAATTATATTTGTAAAAACATTGCGAGTCATATACGTGATTTTTAAGTAATCTTGTTTGTAAAAGTAACCAAATTTTCGGTATTTTTATAACGGATACGGACACCGATTTTTCCGAAAATGTGTTTCGTTTTAATGTGAAACATATAAACGAGTTTAGTTTGCACTGTACTGCACGCTACATTTCCTATAGCTAATTCCTTTATGTTTGCTAATGGTAGTTCGAACGTCGGTCCATTTATAAATGTTTAATATACATCAACTCCGAGCCATAGTGGAGTCGGGCCCGCACTCAGAGGGAAGCCAGGGGCTAAGGCTCACATCACTAGGCAAATTTGGCCCATGTAAAGAGCAGAGGCGGAATATTTTTCTGTGGGACTAGAATAAAGTAAGCACAAGGTTACGCTAATTTTTTGCCTGGCTTAGGCTTAGGCTTTGGCTTAGGTTTAAGAATATGCTCATTCTTACGCTTAGGTTTAGGCTTAGGCAAAGGTGTACGCTTAACAATATGGTTATAATACTGTTCCGCCCCTGTTCTTTACATTGGCCGCAAATTTTAGCCGCGCTTGGAAAAAATTCAAACTCGCTTGTACGTCACATGAAACCATTTATGCCCCCTCATTACAAATTTCGGCTTCCAAACTTGCAATATGAGTTCGATTTTGAACCTGAGTGTAGTTTGGCGTCTGGCCTTCTGTTTTTCTATCCGTTTTTATTGAAAATCAATTAACCATAGTATTTGATGTCTTTTGATTAATTTGCTCTAGTATGCTTTAAACTAGAGAACCCGGGTGGAATTATATAGTGTTTACTTAATTATTATGTTGCATATTTCGGCCAATGTTACTTTAAGTGACGTAACAGCAGATTAAACGTATTCCTAAGCCTAAGCGTAAGCCTAAGCGTGGAAAACATGTGTTCCTAAGCCTAAGCCTAAGTGTTGCAAAAATGAGTTACGAAGCCTAAGCCTAAGCCTATTTTGACCACAGAAATGGAGTCTGCGTTATGGATCATCCACGTAATACTGTCTACGCTACTGTAAAAAATTGTCCACACACCTGGTTTTAAGGGCGGGACAAAACGACAATGTCCTTAAACTATAAGGACTTCACAGAAGGTGTAACTAGATAGTGGGTTTTGAAAGCAGGTCCTTCGAAGGGACTAAGGACAATGTAGACACTGTCCGGACACAGTGTCTGACAATACGAGTTCCGTCGAACAGACCCTGTATAATTGCAAAGCTTCTTTAGATAGGTTTGGTGTGTGAAGTAGGGTAGTTCTGTTGGAAGGTGGAGGAAATAGTGTTTTATTAAAAATGTATTGTTAATTATGGGTGGGGGGGGGGGGGGGCGAGAGAGAGTGTGTGGTGCGTAGAGAGGGGGGGTTGTCAGTAGGGTCTACACAGGATATGAGTGACATTTGGACATATAATTTGGAAACAATAAAATTACAGACTTACGGACTCGTACGTGGGGACAATTTTTTACAGTAGCGTAGACAGTATAACGTGGATGACCCATTAGGCAAAATGTCTTGTGCCCTCTATAAATTTGGTTACATCATTTTTACTCACAATTATACCGATTGGCAAGGAGGGTTACATTAAGCACCTTATAACTGGACCAGCAAAAGCGCCATGTTTATTTAGCAAAAAATACTCAAACATTGTGTTTATAAAGTAATGAATGCCAAATTCTGAAAATTAAGCATAATTTTAGCTTTGTATATTCAGATTTTTCTTTGAAGATGCTGGCGGCAATAAATAAAACAGAAGCTTATTATTATTATTGTTGTTGTTATTATTATTATTGTTATTATTATTATTGTTATTATTATTATTATTGTTATTATTATTATTATTGTTATCATTATTATTATTATTAGTATTATTATTATTATTATTGTTACTATTATTGTTATTATTATTATTATTATTATCATTATTATTACTATTATTATTGTTGTTATTACTAATATTATTATTATTAATAATAATAATATTCGTTAAAACCATATATAGATGGTTTTTTAAAATATAGAGTTTGAATTAGTATATCTTGTGCATGTATTTATCCACAAGCCCGTCGCTGATCCGGGGGTACTTCTTTAATCTACCCTCCTACAATTTTGTTGATTACCTAGAACGCAAACGTTCCCCGGCGCACAACTGATCATTCCTAAACCTAAGCTTATGATTGACGCATATGATTAAACTTAAAGCTTATTCGGATTACTGGATTCATAAAATACACTGGAACTTTAGCCTAAGCCTCAGACTATTTTACGAATCCGTTTGTTACCTATAAGCCTTAAGGTCTGAGCCTCAGCCGAATTCATCATTTTAGTCATGTGCGAGTGGTTATACGATGACAACTCGGCCGTTACCGGAGTTTAACGCTTCAGCCCGTCGGCACTGTGACGTATACTGGAGGTACTGTTTTGTACTGTGTATCTGCGTAACACTTGTTATAGGCTGCCCATTGTGTACTGTTTCACGTACGCTATCTGTGAAAACTTAAAGATAGTAAACTGAAAATTTTTCGCTTAACCCTTTCTCACATGAATATTTTCTATTTCCCCTGAGACCTACTTGAATGCTAGGATTCGAACTCCAGTGACTGGAGTGGGAGGCGTATACCATCACCACTCAGCTATAGGAGCTAGACGCTCGAGCCGAGGGGGCTCTCACGTCTTGTGGTGATTTTGTACTATGTATACGTGTTACAATTGTTAAACACGGTGCGATTTATTCTATTTAACGTATATACACTGCGCTGAGTTGCCCATAGTCAACTCTATGTGAGAAGTGGTTAACACAAATTTAAATTAAGCTTATTCTTGGATTAAGCAACAAGCGCAGCATAGAATTCTTTAAGTTTAGCTTAAACTAAAACTATATAACACTTTATGTTTAGTTTATAGTTAACTTACAAAGTTACTTTAATGCTGTTCGATTAGCTTAAGCTTAAATCAAATTAGTTTAAGCTTTTAGAGAGCAGTTTGCTATTTAGTTGCTCATAGTATACTCTATGTGAAAAGTCGTTGGTTACACATATGGTTATTGTAAAAAAAGCTAAAACTACTCACTTCTGCCGCGTATGCATTCTAAAGTTTCGGGTTCAGGTTCAATACGAGCGTTTTAATGAGGTGCTTAGTCATATTTTGGTTGCATTGCCTACAGAGTCCTTTGGCTGGATGTTGTTTACCTAATCATCACCCATTAGTTTCTAACCGTCGGCGAGCTTAAAAGTCTCGCTCTGCGGGTATTTTTGTCCGTACTAATTGTTAATTAGCGCATTAATAAAACAATGACGTTGCGAGCTGTAGATCAACCTCAAAGTTGAGTTTGTTTGTATTTTTCAACGGAAACTATATAACCCTTAAGGGTATTAAATTGGCTTTGTATGCCGAAAAGGTGACCGAACCGGCATATTTAATTTCGACAGATATTTGACGGTGCTTATTATAATTCTGAATACTGTTTATCATTTGATGGTTGAGTTCATTTTGGATTTTGCTGACGGAAATGAGTTTAAATCTTGTAAAGTGGCATGAGCATGTGATTAACCTGCAATACTGAATTGCGATATTTAAGTGAACAAAATTAATTGCAAGCAACTGCAACAAGTGATAGACAAAAAGGATGTATCTTATTTAAAAATTACATTGAAATGACGTTGTCACAGACCGTTGTATATAGGAGGCAGCTTTGATGCATGTTACAGGCCTGTAGCCAGCTCATCTTGCTCGGGGTGGGGCAAAAATTTTTTAGGAGGGGCATTCAAGGGTTTTCAATGACTTACAAATTGAAAATCTTCTATGGGGCCAAAATTTTTCAGGAGTCACATTCATGGGTTTTCAAGACTTACAAGCAAGATTGAAAATCTTCTATTGGGGAGGCGGGGGGGGCAAATTTTTACGGGGGCTCAGCCCCCACCACTGGCCCCCTCTTGGCTACGGGCCCGTGCATCTATGACATAATTTAATCTGAATCAAAATCCAACTCAAATTTGAACTAATTTCACCATAAATGCTGACGTAGTTGGGAACTGCGGAAAGATCAAAAACATGTGACTTAATATAACTAATTGAACGCAAGTTGCTATGCTTAAAAAGAAGTTTTCAGTTTTAAAAATAAAAAGGTTTGGATAAAGCATATTATAAGAGACACTACAGTATTCCTATTCTAATTTAGTATTAAGTATTTCAAGTAATCACTAGCATGGCAAGTAGTTTTCTAAAACTTTAATTTAGCTTTTTTGAGGGCGGCCCGGGGTCTGGTTCTCTTCGGCGATACCTTAATTTAGTGCCTTGTAAAACGCGTTAATGACATTATCAATTATCAAGTGGGGATCCAGGTGGATGGGGGTATGAATCCCCCCGCCAGGTGTCGAGTGTAAATTTGTTTCTGAGTTGAAACTTAAAACCAACGTAAGCTATGATGGCACTTATGATGATTTTTGAAAATACGGGAAAAATTATATAAAACCTCTTCGTCCTAGTGACAACCAAGATATCACAGGCTAGAAATTTATGCAACATCCGCTTCAATGAGTGCATATTCTCTAATTTGTGGTTCTTCTCGTTAGCGATGCATATATGCATGCATACATATATATACATATATGTGCCAATACTTAACATTGTCCACTTGCGCATCCCCCCACCAGGAATTTTTGGAGCCGGCGCTGTCAGTTACATCCAAAATTTTACTTCGTGTTCACCCAAAGCTTTTCAGTCATTGATAATTTTGCAGCCGTTTCTGCGTACTTCAAATAATTTTTGACCTAAAGCCAAATGTTGATACAAAAGGTTCGGACGGAAAGCGAGCGAGTTGGGCTAGCAAATGTTATGAAACGCAAAAATTGTAAGGTAAGAACCTTATTATTTTAACCAACAAAGAATTCTAACGGTAAAATTTGTGTTTACAAAAAATTTTCTGAGGGGAAAGTGTAAGGTAGAGACGTTATGATTTTATCACAAAAAATTCTGACGGCGGGCGTACGTCCGCCACCGCCCCATCTGGATCCGCTAATGCCTGAACCAACTTTTATTTAAGCCACAGTATTTTCAGAATATTTTGACCAGATTTACTTTGCAAAATAATATTTGCCTAAACGTCAGCTTTATGCCTAATTCATTGTGGGCATTTAAATAGAACCTAGCGGCCCATATAACAAAAATATAATCCTTCAGTTTTCGACCCAAACCAACTGCAGGTCTTCATTCTTTTTTAATGTCTCATCGTATCGCGTTGAATCTGTCGTTGTTGAACAACAAAATCGTGTTTGTGATTGGCTGATTTGTCTTTGGCTGATGGGACCAATGTAAGGAACATGGGCGGAACAGTATTATAAGCATATTCATAAGCTTAAGCCTAAGCCTAAGCCTAAGCGTAAGAATGAGCATATTCGTAAGCTTAAGCCTAAGCCTAAGCTTAAGCCAAGCAAAAAAAAGTTGTCTAAAGCTTAAGCTTACACTCTATTGCAGTCCCACAGAAAAACGTTCCGCCCCTGATCGTTACATTGGCCGTCTGATGGAAAGGTTTGCAACGTTTTTAATTTATTTCAGACGGTCATAAATTTAATGATGTTATATTCGGTTATTGCAAACGTAACCAACGGTCCCAAACATTCCCATCAGTTTGGTCAAATTGGTCAAAATGTGTAAAAATAGTTCAATATTTTTCATCTTATCATTTTACAAAGAACTAAGAAATTATCAGTCGGCATATATACTTGATCACCTCAAGTTTGCAACTATTTTCAATTTTCAAAAAGGGTCATCCCAAAAAACCAGCCTGTGGAACATTCAACCCCTTGTGTAAAATTTTACTCCAATCCCTATGTAGCTGTAGTTTCCGCTTGTAAGCTTGTCTATATTTCAGCAGCATGCAGTCTCAGCCAAAAATTGTTTTGCTCCCGCTAGCATATTGCGCTGGTTACGGATGCCGGTTTCAGAACTAAACTTTGGTCATACTACTGTCGTTTCTTGTGACCAGAACGGGAGCCCATGTTAACTTTAAGGGGCGTGCAGGTTTCTGGAGGGTCCATACTAGAGTACATTTTGATTCTACATTACATTTTTTGCTTGGGCTTAGGCTTAGGAACACATTTTTACAACGCTTTGGCTTAGGGTTCAGGAATACGCTTAATCTACTGTTACGCCCCTAAAAGTAACATTGGCCAGAACGGTTGTGAATATTTGTGTAATGAAATTTGAGGAATGTAATCTCTCACGTTTGTCGTTTAGTTTTGTGTGAAAATAGATGCTAAGTACATCCAGAATTAGATATATTGGCTTTAGCCGTGGCAGCTTCGTGTACGAACAGAATTAAGAATCGGTTTGCCGACATCAAAGCTCGTCTTTGTTGTGAAATCACATCTTAGACCGTTGTTACCCTCATAAAGGTGGATGCCAGAGGAGTATTATATACTGCTGCAGTACGGAAAAGGTTGCACCAAACGGACACGAGACCCAGGGCTAAACGCGGGCCAGGTGAGCAGGGATGGGAAGCTCGGTTTGGGTATTTAGCAAGTGTTGGTCTCGGTCTCGGTTTTTTGAGTTTTGATGGTTTGAACCGAGACCAGAAGTCAAAGAATCACAAATATTTTGCTGTATTGTTGAAGTAAGTGATACCTAATGAATACAATTTCGCTGTGAATCTATGAATTTTCATGCTTACACCATAATTATGAGCAGATATTTCACACAAAAAAAACAAAAAACTATGAATAACACAAAAATTACAAAAAGTCGTTAGAAATAATTTATTTTAAAAAATTATAATTTGTTACGGTAAAAACGAAAAATTTACTGACACTGAGAGTTTTCATAGCTGGTCTCGGTAGTCAAGTCTCGGTACCGGTCTCAGTCTCGTTCTCGGTTCTTAACCGAGGCCGCCCATCCCTAAAGGTGAGAAATTTCTTTCTAATAAGAAAGTTGTAAATCTTTGCCCACCAAAAATTTGAATAACAAACGGCAAACATGTGGCTTACAATAAAGTGGAATTTTAATACTGTTTTTGCCGTTCTTGTGAGACATTAGTATTTATCCTATTGAAATCTATATTTTTAAGTTGGAACGACCCACATACGTATTTTGGATAGTGATCCAACCGTTATAAATTTGTAATGAATGTTTCATATGGTAAATAAGAGACAACATATATGTGCAAATTAGAAAACATTTTTGAAAATCAATGTACACGATGTAGCAAAGAATTAAATATGAACCAACCGAAATGCGAACAAAAACAGTTGCAATGGGGGGGGGGGGGGGTTTGGGGTGGGTTGGTTTTTTCTTTTGTGTTTTGGTTTTTTTTTTTTTTTTTTTGGTTTGGGTTTGTGTGGGGAGGGGTTGAGAGTTTTTTGGAAGAAATTTATGGTTTATAAGTTGGTAACAGAAATTTCATGAATATAAGACATTTAATACGTTCTAACCATTTCAGACACGAGTTTCTGAGCTGTTTAAGGTTATAATGTTTAAAAACCGAAATACCAGTCATTCATCTCTTGAAAACTTAAGAAAGTAGGAGTCTTGCAACTTTAAGACAATTTGCCTTGTGTGTAAGTAGGAAAGGTATTTTAATATTTGCGGCTATGAATTAATTATTTTGCAAACTCAACCAATTTTACTTTTTCTCAGAATAAAAAGTTATCTCTTGAAAATTTAAGAAAGTAAGAGTCGCGCCATTTTAAGACAATTTATTTTGTGTGCAGGAAAGATATTTGAATATATGCGACGATGAATTATATAATTTCTTGTAACCTCAAACAATTTTAACTTCGCTCAGAAGAAAAACAAGGGCGGGAAATGCGGCTTGCAAGAAAAGTAATTATTCGTTGGTATACCTGCAGGTAAAAATAAAAAATTTGTCAGGTAAAAAGCACGGGCAGGTTAAACAATTAACATTTTTGTAGTTTCACACAGTGAAAAAGTGTTGCATAAGATCAAGCTTAGGTTTAGGAATATGCTTTACGGTTACGGCGCTCAGGGGTCATTTGCAATGGGCGGGATTTTCCCATTGTCAGGGCGACCACAAGTGCCAAAATATTGTTTCTGCGTACGTATCTGAGCTTAATCTTATAGTTGTTTGGCAACGATACGAAATCTTTAGGCATTGGCATAATATTTAGGCTGAAGTAGTTTATGGAACAAAATTATTTTTAGGTAGTATGTAATACTCAGACCTGTCATGTTTGAGCGAAATGTACCACCGGATGATGCGTTTTTGGCCGACCCCCTTGTTTAGAGGGAGAAGGGGTCGTTGTCACATGCAGTAACCCTAAATTATACCAAAAGGGAAGCATGTTTGACGCCGAATACATAAAGTACCATGGTTCCGACCGGTTATATCCCCTCTAAATAAAAGGTGGGCAGAGCAAAAACACAACGCATGCCGGCTACATTTTTTTCTACACAGAATGCGCCCAGTTGCACACTCTTATTAAATAGCGATTATCCACTCTTGTTATAACTGACTAACTTTATTTGCAATTATCAGCACAGCAGTTATCAGAAAGAAACGTATAAGTCCTTAAAATAGATACCTGGTGCTAATTACTATATTTTACAAAGTTGTACGCCATGCTTATCAGTATTCCCACTGCTGAAACTACAATATATATATTCAAGCCAACACACTTTACCTATGATACTTAACGTTTACTGTATCTTTTGTTAATTTAAACCAGAATACATTTAGGTTTGTCGGCCATAAATAAATACCATAAAATGCAACAAACGCCACAATTCGACTTCATACACAAAAATGGCTGAGAATGGCTTGCCATCGTCAAAGTATACGCGAAAACTATTATTCAACAAGCGACAAAATAACATTCAAATTGAGACGTTCATTCGCGTTGCTCGTCAGCTAAAGCAATGGATGCCTTCACAGCGATAATATTGGTTACTTTAATTTTGCCAAAGTTCTACTATATAAACGCAACGTAAGTTTTAATTGTTACCGCTGATTATTTATTTTAGCTATGTAATTCTCTAAAATTTGTTTTATATCTGGTTCGCTGTCGGTCGAAAATGTTCAAAAGTTACTAATTGTTGCTTGAACGTATGGGCCAATGCAAAGAACGGTGCCGGAACAGTATTATAAGCATATTCTTAAGCCTAAACCTCAGACTAAGCGTAAGCCGAAGCGTAAAAAATGAGCGCATTTTTAAGCCTAAGCCTAAGCCTAAGCCAAGCAACAAAATAATTAGTCTAAAGCGTAAGCTTATTCTTTTGCAGTCCCACAAAAAACGTTCTGCCTGTTGGGCCAAATTTTTTATATCTGGTACGCTGTCTTTCGAAATTGGAACACGTAATGGTGAAATATTGACATTTTCCGTTTGCCCATTTACGATTATATACAAAACTGATTCGTCCAATCAATTTTTTACAAATTTTTGACCGTCACCTCATATTAAATATTGTAAGTTTTACAACAGCAACATTTAAACCAGAGTTAGGCTGGCTTTGATGGTGTTGTATAAAATTCGGTTTCGTCCAAGCCCAAGTATGTGTTATTTTATTAAGTGGTACGTACCCCTGATCAAATATAAAAATTGACAAATTTGCAATGGGGGTTTTCTAATTAACAATGTATAAGAATTCGTTTATTTTTCTATTTTTATTTTGTTTTGACAAGCTTCCACTGGTCGCATTCTAATACTGCAATACTAAAATGCCTTACGAAAATTTACATTAACCTATCGGCACTATTGCTATCGTGCGTTAATTTCAAAACAATTTAATTATACTCAAAACCCTACATTACGCGTCAAACGTGTTACTAAACAACTGTCTCTGAATATTTGGCCATTGAAAGTTTAAAATTTCAAACAGCGGGTGTTCACAAGCGACTCAGACAGGGCTGTGTTTTTAATAGGCTTTTTTTGCGTCCATCATGGCCCGTATTTGAGTTTAGGTCCATAGTTTGGCATTTGTCTTTTGTCTGGTTCAAAAGCGACTTTTGAGGGCTTTTTTTAATTTGGTTAACTTTAGCACAACATTTTTGTCATTGCACGGAATGCTTGTGAGCATCGAGGAACATGAGCTTAAATTTTGTTTACATTTTTGAATATTGGGACGGTTTGTGTTGTGGCAACAAATATTAAAGTTCAGGCTACACACAGCCAAAAAAAATGGTGAGTCAAATTGACTGTCTCCGAAATAGGCTTTTCGGAACTACACAAACTGTAGTCAAATTCGACTCCGCCAGAATCAAACGCTGCGACTCAGCGAACTGAGTTTGACTCTGGTGGAGTCGAATTTTGACTCAATTTGTGTAGTCCTGTTGAGCCTATTTCGGAAAGAGTCAATTTGACTCACCATTTTTTTGCAGTGTAACTTTAATATTTTGAGTCAAATAATGTTGTAAACCGATATGTTTCTACTTCAAAGCATGTTTACTTCAATATTTCAAATCCAAAACGCAAATGGTTTAAAAAAATTTGAAATTTATGATTTCAATATTTTCTTGTCGCAAGCTGAAACGTAAATTTAATTGAAAATATAACACATTATAGCTGTTTTTTATCTATTATTAAACCCGGAAACTTTTTATTGGTACACTCCCATCACCAAACGTTTGTTATTGGCTTTTACGACTAAATCAGTTGTTTGTGTGTTCCAAAAACCGAGTAACGTCAGTTTCTAGACTACCATTAAAATGGTAAACATATACACAAAACACAAGTACACTGTCAAAAAAATGGTGGGTCAAATTGACTCTCTTCGCAATAGGCTGTACAGAACTACACAAACTAAGTCAAATTCGGTTCTGCCAGAGTCAAACGTGCGACTATGTGAGTCGAATTTGACACTGGCGGAGTCAATTTTGACTCAGTTTGTGTAGTCCCGTAGAGCCTATTTCGGAGAGAGTCAATTTGACTCGTCATTTTTACAGTGTAGAACCGAAGGTAAAAATGTGGCAAACCCGAAAACACTCTGGTCAACAAATGTTGTAAAACCCGCCGGGCCAGGGAAGTAAAGTAAATTTAGGTTTTAATATCAATAATACTTGAATTTTTGACTAAAATTAACAATAATTTCTAAATGGTTGTCAAAAATATGCTTTTAAGCTGTCACGTATGAGAATTTGAAAAATTTTAGCTACGAAAAATTTCAAAATTAACCTTAAAGTTAATATGTAAAATATCAGCGAAGAGTACAACTTTTATAAAAACAGTAGGAATTTTGACTACTGAAATTGCCGGAACCACCGTCAAAATTCGACCCTTAGCTGCAGACAGAGGACTATTTTTCGACGGAGTACGACGCAGCGACTCCGGTTTTACCTTGATTGGAATGTTGGACTTTGAGATTGCTGTGCTTTTGTGCGATTAGCCAGATCAAGAGTGCATGATGCGTTTTAACCAGAGTATGCACCTCTGCGGGTTCCACTTGGTACGAAATGTACAACCGGACGTTGCGTTTTTGACCGACCCGTCTTGTTTAGACGGGGGTCGCTGTCACATGCAATAGCCCTAAATTAAACCATAAGCGAAGCATTTTCGATACCGCATACATACAGTGTCAAAGTTCACACAGGATGTAACCACCTCTAAATAAGGTGGGGTCGGTCAAAGACGCCACTTTGTTTGAACCGGTTAGCGCGGGGGCCTGTTTAGGGGTGCCCCTCCAAAATGGGGGGTATGGGGGTGGCTGCTCCGGCCCTGAACATACTCTTGTATCATGTACTCCTGGTCAAATCAACCGTGTGGAATATTGAATAATATGAATGAATTTAACCTGCTACTGCGATTTCTGTTATCATATCATGCTGTCGTTTCTATTGTTACTAAAGGGTAAGTGCTAAAGCCGAAATGTCATACAAAAGTCAATAAAATATAGAACCAATTTAGGTTAGACTTGGTGTAAATCAGCTAAAAAGTTTCATTGCAAACTTTTCTAACAATGAAAATTTGGCGAAAATGTATAGTCACTATCTTTTTTGGGGGTTTGATCATTGTGACTACGAAAGAGTTAAAAGATAGCAAATCAGGCCCATGTTACTTTACGGGGCGTCCAGGTTTCTGGTGGGTCTATAAAAGAGTTGGTTTAGATTCTAGGTTACAGTTTTTTGCGTAGGCTAAGGCTTAGGCATAGGTTTAGGCTTAGGAACACATTTTTGCAAAACGCTTAGGGTTAAGACTTTTAGGCTTAGGAATACGCTGAGTCTACTGTTACGCCCCTAAAAGTAACATTGGCCGTAAATCAAGTAAACAGATCATTTTAATAACTATAAATACCGTCTCTGACTTGTGTTCGAAGCGAAGTTTGACCGTTATGATTTTGAAAATTTTCGACTGTAAAAACATTTTTAAGTATATTTTAAACAAATATAAGTTCATCGAATCCAGGCTCAGATTATTCAACAGCATAAAAACTGACTGTTACGTTTCGTTTTGTCTCATAAAATTGATATTTTATATAAAAGATTGTATTTATTATAGGACAACAATTCCGGATGAAATTATTCGCATTATCACCGGGCGACAGTATAACAAGCTTCATATACCAACAAAAGCAGGTTAGTTCAATATCACCATGTTACGCGGTTAAAGGTGGTCACCTGGTGTACGCATGATATTGTGAAAGTTGCATTTTACCATTCTTTGATTAGCCGACTTCTTCAAATTGGGAAAACGCTAATGGATCGTTATTGCAAAATTTATGTCACACAGCGCCGGGTTTTCGCGAGAGTACAACAAAATTTTGCTGTGGTACAATAAAACGCTCATTTATCGAAAAATATTGGCGTCTGTGGTTGTTTGAGACAACGACGAACCATTTTATTTTAGCTAAGACACAACATTCACCGGTGTTTTTTTTTACCAAATCTGGCAATGATTTAATATTGGTGGTGCAAGTTGTCAATGAAAACAGACCCCATCAAAAAATATTCTATAAATGATTGAAACAAAAAACTTGCCGCCTGCAAGCCTAAAGCCAAAATGTAAGCCTAATCCTAAGTTATATGTCAGTGAAGATTTCCTAGTAACCTGTCTGGAGTCTGTATGTCAGTGAAGATTTCCTAGTAACCTGTCTGGAGTCTGTATGTCAGTGAAGATTTCCTAGTAACCTGTCTGGAGTCTGTATGTCAGTGAAGATTTCCTAGTAACCTGTCTGGAGTCTGTATGTCAGTGAAGATTTCCTAGTAACCTGTCTGGAGTCTGTATGTCAGTGAAGATTTCCTAGTAACCTGTCTGGAGTCTGTATGTCAGTGAAGATTTCCTAGTAACCTGTCTGGAGTCTGTATGTCAGTGAAGATTTCCTAGTAACCTGTCTGGAGTCTGTATGTCAGTGAAGATTTCCTAGTAACGTGTCTGGAGTCTGTACAGGAACCCGGTAATCATTTCAGGAGTTATAATGAACACAACCGCGGCGCGGAAAATGCTAACATTTGGCCAATGGAAAATGTTTATCGACTACAAGAACAAGTCTGAAATCGGTCCGTCAATATGTCTTACTCAGGTAAATTGCTATCAACGTAGGTACTTGTAAGCTTTGATTTGTGGTACCAAATTTTATGAAGCTTACCTATTCCACAGGACCCCAGGGATAAGAAAAACCACATTTCGACGGTTTGTATAATTTCGTACCACACCGTTCGTTTCGTACTCGGCATCGTTCGTTGTTCCCACCATTCGATCGACACTTTTAGTTTTCCCTTTTGGTTCGCACCACCTTTCGCCCCGTCGTTATAAATGCACCCACCCCATTTCACCCCGCTCCACTTTTAGCTATCCAGATTTCACCCCAAAAATTTTCGCCTGTCAATTTTCGACTCACAAGCTTTCGCCGCTACACTGCAAAAACTGGTACATCAAATTGACTATCTTCGAAATAGACTTTTTGGGACTACACAAATTGAGTCAAATTCTACTCAGTCAGAGTCAGAATGTGCGATTCAGTGCGTCGAATTTGACTCTGGCGGACTCGAATTTGACTCATTTTGTGTAGTTCCGAAAAGCCTATTTCGGAGAAAGTCAATTTGGCTCATCATTTTTTACAGTGTACCACTTTTCACCCACACCAGTTTTAACCTAAACTTTTCGCCTCCGGATTTTACCCGTTCCACTCTCGCCCCCGCCACTTTTTTCCGTTATTCAGACATAATTGACGAAAAAATACAAAACTCATTGCTAAAACATTAATCATAGTTTTCAAGTAAATGTAATTCGTTTAAATCTGTAATGGTGATTTTAGAATCCGTTTCCAAAAACTTAATCCTTTTTAATTCGTTGAACCATTCTACCTTGCCTAATTAATACAACGAGTCAAATTTTGATTGGCTCCTTGTTGTCTTCGATTGCGAGCGTTTTCTCAAAATTTTAACTCGCAGTAGAACATTTGACTCGTGTCTATATTGGTCGGCGATAGGAGCAGAGATGATAACGAGGTGACGAAATACAGGCAGCAAACATTGAGTGTAGAAAAGTTTTGGGGGCGAAATATTTGGGACAAAAACTGATGTGGGTGAAAGAGATGGCGCGGGGGCGAAAAGTGTGACAGGTGAGCAATGTGGAAGGCGAAACGTGAGTAGCGAAAAGTTTAGGGTGAAACGTGGCAGGCTATGGAACCGGCCCGAGGGCGAAAAATCGTGGGACAAAAGGCGGTCAGATCAAAAACTGTGTAGGAACGGAAGGCGAAAGTGGGGTGGGAGGGGGCAAAATTTGTGGGTGAAAGCGCGTGAGCGGGTTATACGTTACCTTATTTCGACACTACAGAATTTAATCTATTGACCTAAGGTATATAAGCATAAATCATGAAGTTAATTCTCATTAATCAGTATTAGAGACGACAAGTACTGTCTATAAACGTACGCCGTTCACAATGATGTATAAAATGTGTGGAATATGCCTCAGAGCGTGCCAGAAATTGGTTTGTGACAAGTGTTGAGGTAGGTACACTTTTGTGTTAAGGTAGGGTTAGTGCTTGCCAATTACTTTCTTTTAGACTTACAATATTTGTTTCCGGGGTGAATTTCAGTCTGTAACCTGCTCAATACTCTGGTTCACAAATAAACATTTCCAGAAAAAGCAATTGTAAGTTGGAAACTCAATTTCATTTTAGCAATCGGAACGGAAAACACCATTTGGGTTGCACCTACAATTAAGATTGTTTACTTTTAGACCGAGTCAGTTAGGGGACACCAGCCAAATTTGGGAGGCGAGGGCGGGGCCCCCAACACCCGTGCTCCCTTGGAAAAGTTTGGGTCTTCTCTTAGCAAATTTTCAACCTTGCTTGTAAGTTAACGAAAACACTTGTATGCACCTCCTTAAAAATTTTCAACCAGCCCAGCAAGGAGAGCTGGCTAATGGCATGCGGCAATATGAAATGCGATTTGTTCAAAAATAAGTTTTCAGTCAAAAATTGATATATTTTAATATTTAAGATATCATCAGATGCATCAGTTCGACTGTTGGTAGCGTTGGACGTTGTGTCAGAAGTTACCGAACATATTGACGGAATGCGAGAACAGTATGAAAATTTTGGTAAGTTTTGTAAAAAAACTTTTCAATTTTAGTATCTGCAACCACTTCTTCATTTTTCGCGAATATGTGTTGTACAAATTCTAGTCTTCTATGTATATGTTAAGCCCTATTCACACGTGCAAGTTTTTGCAACGCAAACTAGCGCGTGCAACGTACACTCGAAAGTTTGGTCACAAAGCAGCTTTGACGTTCTTGCAGCTACAAATTATTCACTGGAATTCATGCTATTGAATTTAATAATTTGCACCTGTGAATCCAGTTGCAAGTCGCTTGAACCTCCTTGCACATACAGTTTGATTGGTCAATCGGAATGTTCGATTCAAAATACAAGGGCGCGATTTTATTTTAGTTGGTTTGGTCTTAGTATTGCCTAAATTACCAGCCCAATTCTGATTAAAAATTGATTCTGGGTCATTTTTCTCTCGCCGTAATGAATTAAGCTCTGCGATATTTATTGAGCTGATCTAATCACAATCAAATAGCCTAACGAGTCGGAATTATTAAGGGGGGGTGTGCAACATGAATTATCTGTTTTTGAGGGCGCTCCCTTGTGCTTGTAGTTGCGTCTCTGGGTTACTGTTACCACCTTATGCGTTAATTAATATATAGCCCACAGTGTTTAACAATTGCAACACGTATACATAGTACTAAATCACCACAAGACGTGAGAGCTCGCTCGGGCTCGACCGTCAAGCTCCTATGAGTGGTGATGGTAAACGCCTTCCACTCTAGTTACTGGAATACGAATCATAGCATAAATGTAGGTCACAGATGAAATAGAAAATATTCATGTGATAAAGGTTTAATGCGTACAAAAACGTCTTTTTGCAATTAATCCATACGCTAACCGTCGATGTACCTGGCTTGAAATTTTTTGAGGTTTTAAAAGCGATATCGTATCGTCACATGAGCAAACGTTACTTCGCGCAAATATACTTCGTTCCAGTGACAATATGACGTCTTATCACTTGCATTTATTGCTCAATCAATATGGTGTTCAACTTCAGGTAGAATCAGGCGCTCGAGAATAGGGGATTTCGGAGCGTTTACTAGATACTTCCAGTGGCGTACCGAGAAATTTGGATTGGGAGGCTTGCATCCTGCAAGGTCCGTGCCTTGGGTTTCCACCTATAAGTTAAATTTAAAGCCATGCATTAATATTTATAAACAGCTGCGAAATTCGTGTCTGAAATGGTTAAAACAAAAATGTATATGAAATTATTGTTGTCGATTTTTATGAGACAAATTTCTTGCTTTCAAGAAACAGTTGTTTTATATTCATCACAAACTGATTCGAATTCGGAGGGGGTAACGCGCCCCCCCCCGGCCTCCTTATCGGTGTGCCCCTGGATACTTCTAGAAAAATAAACGGCTGTCGTTGACATGGCCAAAACTCAACAAACCGTAAAGTTTCACCAGGCCAAATCGCTGGATTTTTGATTACTTCGCTAGCGATGTTTTCCAAACTATTTTGTAGTGTTTGTGAGCCTTGCTTGCGAACCAAAATTAGAATCGCTTGCCGGAATTAGATGACCCTCTATTTTTAGGTTAGCTGCGGTTTGTCTGGTTTGACACGCTTAACAATAAACATTCCTGCCCTGGGTAAATCGCATTAGTTGACGTTTTAAAATAGTCGTTCTTAAAATATAGGTTGTGGTGATTTTAAACTAGATGCTATATTAATTTGATTGTGCCAAATTCATCATATATATTTAGTCTGCCTTTGTTCTGGGCAAAATTGGATATCCGCAACTGTAGAAGTTAACTGAGTTTGTAACCCAATCACTAACTGGTAATAGGTGATATGTACATTTGAAAATATGCGCCAAAGTCGAATCATAATCGAAGCCAGTCAGGCCACTGCCGATTATTACCGGTTTCAAACGATCCGCGGCAACGAAAACGTTCATAGAAAATTTACTAGCGTCCAAACATTCTAGCAGACTTTCCATAGCCGTTTAGTGTCACCGAAAGAAATCGACCTCACAGCTCTGTTCAGGTACCACATCCGCCCTTTGAACACAGTATACAGTTTGTAATTTTAGATTTCGATGACGCCCGCTGTCATAGCGACAGGAATAATCGCAATTCCGGCGAAACGACTTAAACGCTTCCACAGCATCATGGACGAGTTGGCGGAGTCAGCGTTCGCTGCAACAAGCGGCAAGTCGTGATGTGATCGTTAGATTTCTAAAATATAACTACAAAAAACACGGCCCATGTATAGAACAGGGCCGGATCGTTTTCCGGATGGGCTATAATAGAGTCAGTTTAAGCTTTAGACCAATTTTTTTGCTTTGGCATAGGCTAAGGACTAAGCTCATCCATACGCTTAGGCTTAGGCTTAGGCTTAGGATTATGCTTATACTACTGTTCCGGCCCTGTTCTATACATAGGCCGAAAACACTATAGAGCGAAACAATGCGAATAATATCCAGGCGTTAATCGATTCGACCCCAATTTCAGGTCAAAATAATTGTCTGTCTGGTGCTAAGGTCGGGCCAGAGATGGAAATTTAGCGTGAGCCGACGGGATGGAACACGGCGGACGTGACCGCCTTAAGAGACAGTCCGCTCCATATGGGGCAAAAGTGGACAAATTTAGAAAATAAAATGTCTCTCACTTTTGAACAGACTGCTTACAGTTGAAAACTTAGACTAAATCACTAAAACTCGTGAGAAGATGGGCGGATCGTTTAATAACTGCAAAAAATACGCAAATCAACATAACAAAATTGCAAAAATCTTACTGTTTGTTATATATGTGGTGACCATGGGGCCCCCATGCGGCAACTAGAAAACCATTTGTGGAGCCGAAAGCGATGGAACGTTCACAGGCTGCCCCACATCCATTTCTGGATCGGAGGATTACTAGATAAGCCTGGTGGCTCATGTTACTTTAAGGGGCGTCCAGGTTTCTAGTAAGTCTATAAAAAGTGGGTTTAGATTCTAGATTGCGTTTTTGCTTAGGCTTAGGCTTAGGCTTAGGCTTAAGAACACATTTTTGTAACGCTTAGGCTTAGGCTTAGGAATACATTTTAGCAACGCTTAGGCTTAGGCTTACGCTTGTGGAATACGCTTAACCTACTGTTACGCCCCATAAAGTAACATTAGCCAGCCTGTTTATGGTTAGCAGAAACACAACGTGGAGGCTGAAATCTGTTATATTGCAATAAATGCTGTTTCGGGACAAATTAGCGCATCTTGAAAAAAATTGCAAGAAGATTAGCTTAATCTTAGCTGGTATATAAAGATTGCAATCGGCGTATAAGTGATCATTTTTCAAAAATATACAATTTCGTATTTTCAGAAAAACCAATCACAGTAACAATTGCAATGTATATTGAAGGAATGTCGTCTTTCAGAGCTGAAACAATGGTAAGTAGATTTCAAAGCTTAAAATTAACCCTTTAACGCATAGAGTATACTATGAGCAACTAAATACAAATAATATATGAGCAACACAGATACTGTCGAGCAGTGTTTAACAATTCTAACATATATGTGCAGTACAAAATTTCTACAAGACGTGAGAGCCCTCTCGAGCTCGAGGGTCAAGTTCCTATAGATGAATGGCCATTGTAAACGCCTCCCACCCCAGAAACTGGGGATCGAATCTTACATTGAAATTGCATCTGATATGAATTTAAAAATATTCATGTGAGAACGGGTTACTTAGAAGATAAAGCGAAACGGTAAACAGGCTTGTTTGATATCGATAGGTCCCACAAACAGAAACTGTTAGTAGAAAGGGCATATAGTAAATTAGGGGGGCAGTTTAATACAAAAAATTTGCATACTGCTACAGTAACCGATGCCTTATAGACCATTCGACGGTATTGATATGACCAGAATTCATCCAATTTTTTTCTCTGTGCGTTTAAACATTCGCTCGCTAGAGTCGAGGGAGACTCGCCAAGGGTGCCAGACCCCCGCATTTTGGGGATAGGGTGTGCTCTCTTCGGCACTGCAGACAAATTGCCGTCCGCATTGGAGTATACCGAAAGAGTTCAACTATTCGCAGGGCCGGAGCAGCCACCCCCATACTCTGCATTTGGGTGGGGCCAGTTCTAAATGGGCCACCCACCCTAACCGGTTGAAACAAAAACCGCTGAAATTTTAAAATGTGTTTAGCTTTTCGCTTGCTTCGCTCGCGAGTTTAAAGGCCCTTACCCTGAAATTAGGGTGGAACCGCCACCCCTACGGTCCTCCGGCACTGACTATTCGTAAAGTATACATATATTAGAAATGTTTAAGGACTTTATTAGAAATGTTTAAGGCCTTTATTAGAAATGTTTAAGGACTTTATTAGAAATGTTTAAGGACTTTATTAGAAATGTTTAAGGACTTTATTAGAAATGTTTAAGGACTTTATTAGACATGTTTAAGGACTTTATTAGAAATGTTTAAGGACTTTATTAGAAATGTTTAAGGACTTTATTAGACATGTTTAAGGACTTTATTAGAAATGTTTAAGGACTTTATTAGAAATGTTTAAGGACTTTATTAGAAATGTTTAAGGACTTTATTAGAAATGTTTAAGGACTTTATTAGAAATGTTTAAGGACTTTATTAGAAATGTTTAAGGACTTTATTAGAAATGTTTAAGGACTTTATTAGAAATGTTTAAGGACTTTATTAGACATGTTTAAGGACTTTATTAGAAATGTTTAACGACTTTATTAGAAATGTTTAAGGACTTTATTAGAAATGTTTAAGGACTTTATTAGAAATATTTAAGGACTTTATTAGAAATGTTTAAGGACTTTATTAGAAATGTTTAAGGACTTTATTAGAAATGTTTAAGGACTTTATTAGAAATGTTTAAGGACTTTATTAGAAATGTTTAAGGACTTTATTAGAAATGTTTAAGGACTTTATTAGAAATGTTTAAGGACTTTATTAGAAATGTTTAAGGACTTTATTAGAAATGTTTAAGGACTTTATTAGACATGTTTAAGGACTTTATTAGAAATGTTTAAGGACTTTATTAGAAATGTTTAAGGACTTTATTAGACATGTTTAAGGACTTTATTAGAAATGTTTAAGGACTTTATTAGAAATGTTTAAGGACTTTATTAGAAATGTTTAAGGACTTTATTAGAAATGTTTAAGGACTTCCACGTGGACCTGTATTTTTCTGAACGTTGGACAGATTATCGACTCCGACACAACAGTCCAAATCCGGCACTGATTAAAAATATTGGAATTTTCGAAAAGATGTGGCATCCGGATTTGTATTTTGCGAACGCCAAAGAAGCATCATTTCATTTTGTCACAGCGCCGAATATGTTAATATGGATTTGGCCCAACGGAACAGTGTATCATGATATGAGGTAACACCGGATGACAGAACAATAATGGCTGGGTTTCTGAAATCTTACTTATTTTATGTCAGTTATGCTTAAGTTTTACGTATGTTATACTTAAGAAATTTGTTAAGTTGACGACTTTTCTCACATGAATATTTTCTATTTCCCCTGAGACCTACTTTTATGCGAGGATTCCAACTCCAGTGACTGGAGTGGGAGGCGTATACCGTCACCACTCAGCTATAGGAGCTTGACGTTCGAGCCCGAGGGGGCTCTCACGTCTTGTGGTGATTTAGTACTATGTATACGTGTGGCAATTGTTAAACACGGTGCGATATATACTGTTTAACGTATATGCACTGCGCTGAGTTACCTATAGGCAACTCAATGTGAGAAGGGGTTAAATACATAAATTTCGAGCAAAATCAAATGAACGTCAAATGTCAACCATATGTGATATCAAGAAAATAACAATTTTGATTTATATTAAGAACGCACCGTTAGTCTACAATTTTAATTAGACTAAAGTTAGTATGCTTCAATGGTAAATTTTAATCTATCAAATTTAGTCAGCGACTTAAGTATTTATTTAACGTATGTACGCTTTTAAAGACGACAAAATGGTTAAGTAATTACTTAGCACGTACTTAAGTACTTAAGTAAAATTTCAGAAACCCAGTCATTATCTGTTTCGTAACCTAAAATTCTCTCAGGTTTAATCCTTTTATTTAATAATTTGTATTGGTGATGCAAGATGCTCAGAACCAGGGGCACATGTGGTATGAATTTCGCTAAAAACAGAGTTACGTTCTGTATAAATTTAAAATTACGTTTCGTGTGTTACCAGGTGACTGAAAACCTCAATAACCCCTAACTACACCCTTACATATATGCAAGATTGTTTGTTACTAACAGTTTGATATAAAAATATACCTATTCATTGCCTGATATTAACTTTGAACTTGAAATGAGATTTTGAATTTTTTACCATATGTTTCAAACACTGGACAATGTAAAGAACAGAGGCGGAACAGTATTATAAGCATACACCTAAACGTAAGCCTAAGCATGCTCCTAAGCCTAAGCGTAAGCGTAAGCCTAAGCCTAAGCGTAAGCCTAAGCCTAAGCCTAAGCGTAAGAATGAGCATATTTCTAAGCTTAAGCCTAAGCCTAAAGTCTAAGCCAAGCAAAAAAATTAGTCTAAACATTAAGCTTACTCTGTATTGCAGTCCCACAGCAAAGTGTTTCGCCCCTGATCTTTACATTAACTCAAACAATTATAATACTTAGAATAAAGTGAGGTGCAATTAAATTGCGCCAGACTGCGGTTTTTGTTACATGCCGGACAAGGGTTAACCTTAATAACAACACAGCGATAGGCCATCGTCATTTTAGTTGCCCTACCATTACGCGGAACAATTATTTTTGTCTTTGAAGCTCTCCTGTGGTGCCCTGAACTTGCAATTAGTATTTCAGAAAGATCAAATTTCATATTCAGTCAAACTGAATCAAATTAGTGTTCAGGATGCGATATTGAACAATTTGTTCAACTCTGCATATTAAACTTGAACAAAATGCTTATACTACTGTTACGGTCCTGTTCTATACACTGGTCATCAATTGCAACTGAAATTCTTAAACCAACAGTTTGAGACGTTGTATGATATTGATAATTTTTTAGTCGAATTTGGACAGCTTTGAATAGATTACTTTTTTATAATTTCAGAGTCACTTTGGTTGTGAACTGTATGATGGACTTGACGAATTATCCGCTTGATATACAAGTGTGCAGTATTCGAATTTTGAGTTGTAAGTCAGTATAGGTAGTGTTTTCTGGAATGTATCCTGTAAATTCCTGTGAATTGATTAATCAATTCAGCGAGCGAGGTAATTAATTCTGAATTGAAATCTGTAAACATTAACTCATTCTAAGTTGAGCTGATTCTCACACTGATTTGAGTTGACTGTGGGTGAGTTGATTAATGGGCTCAGAATGAATTGAATCAACTCAAAATTGTTTGACACTGATGTTTAATTACGTTTGTTTTCAAATATGATTTGTTTCTCACGAGATTTTTGAGTGAGAATAGACATAGCAGATCACGGTCTGTATTCTCAAATGTGTGTACCATCTATCACCAATTGGTGATAAGGCTAGTAATTTTCGAACCAGTGAATGCTGATGCTCAAAATTCAGCACATTTTTCGTACTGCACTAACTGTGAGTTAAATTCAATTTGTGTAGTCTTGTAGAGTCTATTTTGGAGAGAGTGAATTTGACGCACCATTTTTTGCATTCTATAGATCTGCTTTCTTAATAAAATGCAACTAACATATATTTAAACAAACGATTTCAGACGCGTACGATATTGAAAATTTAGTAATTCAGTGGAAAAATTCGTCAAAAGATGGTCCAATTACGCTAAATCGTAAAATCAGGCTCACCGACATGAAACTGGTTCAACATCGCGCTGCATTCTGTGACGCTATCTATGAAGTTGGTACGACTGGTTATATATTTTTTAAAAAACCTAAAACTGGAATGCCTGTTTGGCAATTGCGTAGCCAACAGAACAGGGCCGGAACAGTAGTAGAAGCATATTTCTAAGCTTAGTCTAAGCCTAAGCGTAAGGATGGGCCTATTCCTAAGCCTAAGCCTAAGCTTAAGCTAAAAAGGTATTCTAAAGCTTAAACTGCCTCTAGTGCAGCCCCACCGGAAAACGATCCGGTCCTGTTCTATACATGAGCCTCGTAAGAACATATAGCTTAATCTTTCTAGAGTGATAAGACAGTCTTTCTCAAGGAATCTACAGTAACATTTGTCTTGGCGTACACTATGAGCGTGAGCCGGACTGTGAACATCAGATAGTAAGGAAAGCTTCAAAATGATGTTCAACATGGTTATAGGGTCCAAGACACAATCAGCCCGTCGAATAGTGGTCATACATGCGGTTGTGAATGCTAGCAGTATGGCACAAATTGAAATTATTTGACGCCAAATAGGCATTTATGACTAGGGTGACAAAAATGAGAAAGTAATATTTTAATGTGGCGAAAATTTGGCAAAAAAGCCTTAGTTCCAGGTCAAACAATAAAATCTGCATTTGCCAAGTCAAACTCTAATTTGATGCTTTATCAGGTAAGCTTTCTCGTAATTTATGGTCTTAAATCTGTCAAACAATTGCACATCAATTGCTGGCAGTTGGTTTTGACCAATACAAATATTGTAAAGCCGTATTCACACGTGCAAGTTTTTATTGCGAGAAATTGCAGCTGCAAATTGCACGCCTGAACTTGCAGTTTTTTCATCCAACAATGAGAAAGCGGCTGCAATAAATTCTGTGAACTTGCATGGTTATTCGCAGATATGAACCAAATTCCTAGCTATGATTTTTAATGAAATTTTTGCAGCTGTAAGTTTTTCGAACGGGATTTTGAACAAAACTTACAAGTACAAGTTGCAACGGCAAGTTCTCGCAGCAAAAACTTGCACGTATGAATAGGGCTTTAGGCATAAAACAGCTGTGTTTTAATACTTTTCATATTTTCAGGAAACTGGAGTTGTGTCGAAGGATTTTTTGTAATGGAACGCGAAATAATGCATCACATACTTCAAAGTTATCTTCCAACAGCACTTATTGTCGTCATATCGTGGTTCAGTTTTTGGCTCGACGCTGATTCTGTCCCTGGCAGAGTCAGCCTGTGCATTACGACACTGCTCACACTTGCAACTCAGTCGAACGCAGCACGAATGTCACTTCCACAAGGTAAATGTCGGTTTCAGTTCGTGTCATCGCGTAGAGTTCATTTCGGAGAGAGTCAACTTGACACACCATTTTTGAAGTGGATGAAGCTTGAACACTAAAGTAGTGTTCGGCTTCTCGCTCGTTTCATATGTGCATTTATGTCCACCATTATATCTCGCCCCTGACCTCCCTTTTTATAGAAATTTTCGGATTTACATGAGCCAAATTTATAATATAACTAAAACCAAAAAACCATAGATATTGGAAAAATGACCCTAGCGCAACATTGTTCATTTGTGTCAAAGTTCATATTTGTTAGGTTATACCTGTCTTAAATATTTTATCTTTTCTTATTTTTTACTGCAAAACTCTGTCTTAAACGTTACTTTACACTGCAAAAAATAGTGAGTCAAATTGACTCTCTCCGACATAAGCTCTATGGGACTACACAACCTTTTAATTGAAAAATGGCTCTACGGGACTACACAACCTGAGTCAAATTCGACTCCCCAGAATCATATTCGAGTCACTGAGTCGCACGTTTACACTCAGGCGGAGTCGAATTTGACCCAGTTTGCGTAGTCCCGTAGAGCCAATTTCGGAGAGACTCAATTAAACTCACCATTTTTTGCAGTGTAGTTTGCATATTTTTTACCACAACTAATTTTCTTATTTCAGTCTCGTACGCAAAAGCAATCGACGTCTGGATGGGCACATGCATGGCATTTGTATTCGGCGTTATGATCGAGTTTACAATAGTCAATTATTTGAGTCGAAAAGCGAAAAAACAAATGATGGCTCGTCGACAAGAAGCAGCCGATGTCGCGAATAAAGCTGCGATCGTCAACGCGTACACTCCGATGAGTTCGAACGGTCTCACAGGACGGGCTTACCCGTCGCGAGCGCCGAGTCAAACGTCAGCGGCCCAATCGTCGCTGTTCAAGCATGCCTCGTCAGCGGCATCAAGTTTGGTCCATCGTAAAACTCACAGTATTCAGGCGAATCACGAGTCTACGCCGCCTACATTATTACAACACGCGCAGCCAAGCACCAGACAAAGACAACTGTCGCCATCGAAGCAACTCCAACAGCAGCAGCAACAACAACAACAACAACAACAACAACAACAACAACAACAACAACAACAACAACAACAACAACAACAACAACAACAACAACAACAAGATCGACTGGTTACGCTAAACTTTAAATATTCTGACAGCGATATGTGCAATTTGATGTATTCGGGATTTGAAGTAAGCAAAACAGCCACGAGACGATGTTTCTTGTATAACTAACGACTCTTCTGCAGTTTTGATCCACATTCACGCTTAGGTTTAGGCTTAGGAAACAGCTTTATTATGCCTAAGTATAAGCGTTGGTCTAAACAGCTGCGTAGACCTTTGTCGCCTACGCCTAAGGTTCGTTAAACGTGGGAGTCGACGTATAAGAACCAGTAAACCGAAGCTGGTCGCCGACTTTATGTAAGTCTTCCAAAATGGTTTTAACTTGTATTTTAATACGTCTAAATCTGGTCAACAATTAGTAGAGGTCGATTAACCTAGTGCCCGCTACTTAAAATGTTTTAGGTTTGCTAATTAGGCGAAATTCTGTAGGTATGTCCTTAATAGCATAGACAAATCTTGTAAATGTCCTGTTTCCAAATTAGGACGGCATACCACCAGATTTTTATAGCTGCTATTCAGTTCTCATATGACGTGCTGTTACACTCTGCTAGCAAAATATCTAAGTTCTAATTATAGATGGCACCGGATATCGTTTCCTTATTTGCGGATGTTGGACCAAGCCGCATACATCCTCCGGATACCGGTGTATATCCGGATATTTGGATATATATTCAGCAGTAATTGCCCGATATTCTTTTATAAGATTTCTTTCGGCATTCATCACTACTTCTAACGCAGTTTTTGTTTGAAGTAGGGATATGCCGATGAATTTAATTACCGGCACTGCACCAAAATTGCCGATTCTTTGTCGATACTTTTTGCGCATAACAGTCAGTTGGAATGCTATCAATTTCACCGCTTTTTAAGCGTTGTGTACTAAACTTGGAATCGGCATCAATTTCGACATCGGTTCACCACCGGCATATTTTCATAATACCAATCGGCATCGCTAGCAACATCGGCAAAAATTTTGATATCGACCCACCAATAGTTTTAGCAGAAATCTGTCGAATTTGTAATATTTCAGAACAACGATACAACTGAGTCACTACAACATTTCGTAACATCGTCGACGCGATTCAACGATGCATCACGTAATGTGCCGCCGAACGCCGCAACTGACACCAACAGTAATTGTTTTGTCAGTGATCCGGTTCGAGAGTCGACTACGCTTGGGTTAAGCAACACTCAAGCATCATTTTCAGAAACCGGACCACGTCATATGATACCTGTCGATGTTTTATCGTACAGACAGCGGCAACGATCACGAAAATCAGCGACTCGCATCGATAAAATTTGTCGCGTTGCGTTTCCAATTACGTTTACGGTTTTTAACTTAATCTACTGGCCGTATTATATGAACGCCGCTGCGCAAGACGCCGTCGCAGCGGGACATTTGAATTTTCATAACATTTTTGGAACAATTTAAACAGTATCGCACTGATTTATGGTTCAGTGGACTGCAAAAAAATGGTGAATCAAATTGACTCTCTCCGAAATAGGTTTTTACGGAAAGCCGTCGATATGGGCCATTTGAATTTTCATAACATTTTTGGAACAATTTAAACAGTATCGCACTGATTTATTGTTCAGTAGACTGCAAAAAAAAGGTGAATCAAATTGACTCTCTCTGAAGTAGGTTTTTACGAACTACACAAAACAAGTCAATTTCGATAACGTCAGAGTAGTCAAATTCGACTGACCCGAGTCGCTCATTGAGTCGAATTTGATTCGGGTGGAGTCGAATTTAGACTCAGTTTGTGTAGTCCCCACGAGCCTCTTTCGGAAGGAGTCAATTTGATTCACCATTTTTTCCAGTGTAGTCTGTGCACCTACGGTATTGTTTTTAGTTAACGTATAAAAACGCTTGAGCCAAATTATCAAATGTGTGTAGCACTTATTACCAGTTGGTGATAGGATACTGTCACTTTGGAACAAGCGCATGATCAGGTTCGAAATTCAACACATTGTTTGCGTTTGATTTGTCCTATTTCTGTACCAACTTTGAGATTTGCAATTGCAGATGTTCGATTAGTTTGAAAACCTATCGCTAACAGATGACAGGTGCTATACGCATTTGAGAATATAGGCTCATATTGTAACTTGGTTTGCGCAAAAAATGCCAAAAAAATTGCTATTCGTTAATTTTTGCCGGGTTCACCCATTCAAGAAGATCGGAAACTTCAAATCTTGGCTTATATGAGACCGATTTTTGGTTAACGTTTCAAAAATAGTTAATAAAAAGTTTAAAACCAAAATATGTTTGTTCAAAGTGTTCACTTTTGACACACTGTTCGCAAGCCTCTTGAAGGCGCGGGTTGTGTGGCCACGGACTCGCCGGCCTCGATTGTGTTCCGTCTCTATTTATATGTTATATGTATCGGAATTGGTACTGCAGTAGAAAAGGGACCGTGTATAGAACAGGGCCCAAACAGTAGTATAAGCATATTCCTAAGCCTAAGCCTAAGCCTAAGCCTAAGCCTAAGCCTAAGCCTAAGCCTAAGCCTAAGCCTAAGAGCGTAAGCGTAAGGATGAGCCGGCCCATGTAAAGATCAGGAGCGGAACGTTTTTCTCTGGGACAAAAAAGAGTAAGCTTTTTCTGTGGTGGGTGGTGTGGTGTTTTTGTGTTGGTGGTGGTGGTTTTGTTGGTTCTTTTTGGGCGTGTTGTTTTTGTGGGTTTGCTTGTGTGTTTCTTTTGTGTTGTTCTGTGTGTTTTTTTGTCTGTTTGTTTTTTGGTTAAGCTTTGTTGCCCATTTGTATACCAACAGAAAATAAAATGTTATGCATAGCTACGTTTTCGAAATACTGTCCTACTTACCAATATGGGCAGAGTCAAGATGTCTGCTCGTAGCCCATATAGGTGCCAACATAATGAACCTTAACGTTTACCCGCCTTTAAAACAGCTCAGTACAGCAGAGTACAACCGGAGGTCTGCCACCGGCTCCGCCTCCAACTTCGGTAGAATTTTTGCCGGAGGTTCCGGCAGTTTCGGTAGTAAAATTTTGCATAATTTTGCAAAATTCATCTGTTTAGCGCGTTTTGTTTCACTTTTGTTACAATTTTCTGGAAAGAATTTCCGACATTTCGCAGAAAGTTAGCGTAAAACCAAACAACTTGACAATATATTACAGATATTGGCTAAAATTAACTAATTAACCGTCATTTCTACTGCTTAATTTCACCTCATCTTCGGCACCGGCTCCGCTAAGTTTCGTTGACCTCCGGCTCCGGCTCCGGTATTTTTCACCTCCGGTTGCACCCTGCAGTACAGTAAGTTTCATTTTTAATGTCTTGTTTAATGTTTTTTTACAATATATATCTTTCAAAATATATAAAGTATACACTAGCTATAAGTATTGGTAAAAAATCATAAGGTGCCCGTATGCGTAACAAACCGAAAACTAGTTACGCATAACCACAAACGTAAGATACCCATATGGTTAGTCGCTAGCTAACAGGGTGAAACCGGATGTGAAGAATACCGGCACCGGAGCCGGAGGCCGATTTTCTGCCGGAGCCGTAGCCGGAGACAAACCTCCGGTTGTACCCTGCTAGCTAACAAACTATTCATACAGATTGTTTCTATCTCCTGTTATGGGAAGGTGACAAAAGTAGTGCCAAGCGTAGAATTGGTAACGTGAACTCCGCGTAAGGGTGTCAAAATTACACATTGGATATTGATGCTGCGGTGCCAGCGAAACGTTTTTGCAAACGTGGGTTAAAATGATATTAAACCAGAATGCGTGCCATAATTATCCAGTCCCCATATGTACAGTTTCCAGGAGCAATTTTGAGATCAATTGAAAAATTTTCTAGGGCCCAAACACAATTTTGCACAAATGTGCCGGATATGTAATAGTAAATGAATTTCTCCGACGCGAAGCGAGCAAGAAACCAAACACATTTATTATAAAGTACAAAAGTTTGTTTTTTATGTTTTCGCTTTGTGGCCATTTATATCTAAACGGTTTGACTCTTTTTCATAAAAAACTGACCCATTTTGCTTTGTGCTGATCGAGTACAAACAACTTTGGGCCAATGTAAAGAACACGGGCGAAACAGTATTATAAGCATATTCCTAAGCCTAAGCCTAAGCCTAAACCTAAGCTTAAGTGTAATAATGAGTTTATTTCGAAGCCTAAGCCTAAGCCTAAGCAAAACAAAAAATTTGTCTAAAGCTTAAGTTTACTCCGTTCTAGGGCCACGAAAAAACGTTTCGCCCCTGATCTTTACATGGGCCCAACTTTGAAACTGGATAGCGCAGTAAAAGGTTTAACAAGACGCTGTAACTGGTACAAATTACACACATACAAATTATTTCACAGTTTTTCAAGTGGCTACTTAGCTCATTCGGACGACCGTAGTCGCGGAATGGAGGAACCGATATTCTCCTGTTCTTCTTGGCTACGTCCCTGGTTTCCTCGCCGTCTTCCTGATCCTTTCAGGGGCTGCTTGTTGAAGTATATTTATGTCGACAAAACCGCTTAGTTATTAGCTAAAATAAATTTGCCAAAGTCGTAGAAGCGGTATGGCGGCGTCATTAGCACCGTCCGTCCGGACGCAACATTCGTCCGGTTTGCGTTCACTTTTGATTAAATCGAACTTTTGACAAAATCACTACAGCAATCGTTTTGGTGCAACTCAGTATTAACAAGCGTATCGCTTTCTTGACTATGATTTGCGCTACTATTATTTATAGAATTATTAGGCTTGACTTCACAATTTTTACTAAACACTAACAGTGGTTGCCTAATTTCATTGTTTTCATTCGCAGATACGCCAGAATTATACCGTACGCCACCTGATTTCGGCATTGCAACACTGTTACTACTACCAGCTTCCAATGGGACTGACTCGTGAGCGTTGGAGTTGATGTTAATAATGACACATTGTGCACCGGATGTGTTTCCATCATTATTTCCGCAATAGCTTGATCCGGTACGTTCGCCATCCGGTTCGTCGGCGGGAAATGTTTTGTTCGCCCGTGCTCTAAACAGCGGTGGTCCGCCTTCGCTTGGCAGCGAGCCAATTTGCGGCGCCCACTCTGATGTTTCGGCGAGCAGGATTCGGTCGTGTTCTGAACAAGCTCGGTCATGAGTCGACGCGAGTAAATAGCGATTCTCTTTTGAAACATGCCGCCAAATCCAGTAAAATCCGATCAAAATCACAATTGCAAACGTTGCAACTGCCAAACATGACGAAACAATTGCGCGATACGGGAGATTAGCATTGTCGATGGAAGACGGTGGAATCGCGCTGTCAATCGGCGACAGCATCGGAATATTTAAAGCGTCTGGTGAAAAACCTAAAAACCGACGTGCATTTACTGCAGGCCCGTAGCCAGCTCACCTTGCTAGGTGGGAGGGGTTGAAAATTTTTCAGGAGGGGCATACAAGGGTTTCCAATGACTTGCAAGCTAGGTTGAAAGTTTTTTTTGGGGGGGGGGGGCAGCAAAATTTTACAGGAGCGCCTAACCACCCCCCCCCCCCCGCCCCCCTTCTTGGCTACGGGCCCGATTTACTGTAACGTTTTGGGCAAAAATTTGGCAAACTTGCAGAGTTAAACAGTGCAATACTGGGAACTGTTAATTAGTCTGGTCAAGAGTTGGTGACGAATTTTTGCACGAGTTAATGAACCCGATTTAGGGTTGCGATTATATTTGTCGTACGGCGACGTCCGTCATCATACGGTATGGTACGTAAGTAATTCGCGTGCGATACCGCACTGTGACACACGGTGACGAACGGCACCGTACGAGTGACGGAGAGTACCGTCGTACGGGTGACGGACGGCGCCGGACGTCATCAAAAGTATAGCGCGACCTTAAACGGACACGGCCAAAGAACACGAGCGGAACAGTATTAAGCATATTCCTACGCCTAAACCTTAGCCTAAACCAGTCGAAAAAATTAGTCTAATGCTTAAACTTACTTTATTGCAGTCCCACAGAACAACGTTCCGTCTCTGATCTTTACATGGGCCAACGGCACAAATGTACCATAGCGCGTTGTGTTTTTAAGGTATAGCAAAGTGTTGCTAAATTATGAATATGAAGATCACTATCTTTGTTCGCTTGATTACCGCTAGTTGGGTGTACACAGATAGTGAAAAAGAGTCGGAAACGGGAAACGGATATTCAGGTATAAAAACAAAAAGGATGTCCGGTCGGTAGAAGTGTACTCAAACCATTTCTTACCAAGCTGACAAGTGCTATTCTCTGAGTCGTAGTAGTATCCGCTGGCGCACGCGTTGCAATTGAGGCCACCATATCCCGGTAAACATTGATCACACTTCACGGACTTGTAATACGGATCTGAAATAAATATTTAAAAAAGCGTAAATTCCCTTGTGCACAAAACAAATTTTTTTACACAATTGTATATTGACTAAACTGCAATATCCTTAATGCAGTGTGTAAACGGATAGTAACGAACGGAAACGAAAAACGGATATTGAAGTACAAAAGTTTCAAATATGTTTTATTTTTTGCCAACGCTATTGAGGCAGCCATAAAGACACCGGTCTATCAAAAGATTTTTAAAAAATGGTGGATGCCTCGAAATCTTTCAAATTTTGGATTAATTTCGTAAATCATTATTTTATTTCGAGCAATTGCAACATATCTGTAACAAAAAATTTGACATATGCACGTGATTTATAACTAATTTTGAACGTAAAAATAACGTAAATTCCGTTATTTCTATAACGGAAACGGAAACCGAAATCCGGTTACACCCTACCTAAATGTAGGTAAGCAGATTTACATCAGGCCCGTAGATAACCCACTTTGCTATTAGTGCTTAATGTTTTTCAAGTGGGGCATACAAGGGTGTTCGATGACGTACAAGCAAGGTTCAACTGGCCGCCTCTGGCTACGGCCAGGCAGCCATTTTTAAATACTTTGGATCATGTAAAACTCAGAGGCGGAACGTTTTTCTGTTGAACTAGAATAGAGTAAGCTTAAGGTTTACCCAAATTTTTTGCTTAACTTAAGCTTAGACTTAGACGTAGACTTAGGCTTAGGAATAGGCTCCATTCTTGCGCGTAGGCTTTACGCTTACGCTTAGGCTTAGGAATATGCTTTATAATACTATTCCGCCCCTGTTCTTTACATTGGCCAATAGTTTTTACAAGCTGAAAAGTTTCAACGATGCCGTTGCCAGTTGAAATCAACCACTGGTATTTTAGTCCATTTAAACTTCATTCATAATGTTCGCTTTTTACCGTAACGACATGACCCAGTTGACCTTTGCAATGAGCATGGACAAGACGCGCATAGCGATTTATTGCCGTTAATTATAGTCACGTAAGCCAATCGGTTTGTGCACATTTGACATCGCTGACCCGTAAACGGTGGCGTACAAACGCACGTTGATCCGTTGCATTTTTGAAGTCGATCACTGAGACAATGCTTCAAACAGTCTGAAACGATCAAAAATCGCAATCACAGAAATAACTTTCGTTTTCCTGCACCGGTGATTGGTCAAAAATGGCCTGATTTTAAAAAAGTCGTAAGCGGATTTGCGGTGTCAGGACATCCGCTAATCGAGGAGGTATAAACCGGAAATTTTGAACAACTGTTTTTTTAGTTTAGAACTCAGTCGACTGATGTAGCATTGTTGCAAATCAGAAAATTGGTTTTTTTGTGTACACTGCAAAAAATGGTAAGTCAAATTGACTGTCTCCAAAATAGGCTCTACGGGACGACACAAACTGAGTCGAATTCGACTCCGTCCCAGGGTCAAACGTACGACTCAGTGAATCGAATTTGTTTCTGGCGAAGCCGAATTTTGACTCAGATTGTGTAGTGTCGAAAAGCTTATTTCGGAAAGTGTCAATTTGACTACCTAACTATTTTTTGCAGCGTCAGTATGCTCAAAGGGGTACACTGAAAAACGTGTGAAACCGAAATATGCAGAAGTATGCTCAAAGGGGTACACTGAAAAACGTGTGAAACCGAAATATGCAGAAATTTTCAAAACTACCGCTTTAGGCAAACGCCACCTGCAAAATGCCATACCATACTTGAATGTTTGGTGTTCTGGTCAAAACTTCGGTTTATAATATTAACGTTAGGTTCATATTAGTGAGAGCGTCCAACACGAGTTTTTGGGGTGTTGTTAATCTTATCGCGGAACCATTTACCAGAAAGCAAGAATACCGCGGGTGTAGGTACATCTGGGTGGGCTGTGGGTAAAAATTAATTGTCTTCACAAGCGGAATGAGTTTAAAGTTTAAGTAAAGTAATTTCGGCAACAGCGAAGCAGCAGTATTTTTGTTTTCAAACTTTAAGAAATAAAATACTATTTGAATTATTTCAATTAATTTTCGGCTCAAAATACTTTTATTTGACTTTCGCTAGAGACAAGCAATCTCATCGCATTTTAGTACATTTGAGGGAGTCGGTGGCAGGGTGTAAAACGGATGGTAAAAATAACAAAAACCGAAACGGATAACGTCAAAATTACTTTAACGGAAACGAAAAACGGATATTAAAGTATAAAAGTTTGAAAGACTTTTTTATATTTTTCTGCCAATGCAATTGCGCCGTGCAAAAATATTCAATGGAATTTTTAACATTTTTAACAAAAAATGGCGCATGCGTGGAAATTTGTAAAATTTTACTGTCTGTAATGAAAAATTGTCAGATGTATATCTGATTAATATTAACGCTAACTTTGTGCGTAAAATTAACAGAATTTCCGTTATTTCTATAACAGATACGAAAACGAACACTGATTTTTATCTGAAACGGAAACGGAAATCCGGATACACCCTGGTCGGAGGTGAAACCCTAAAGCGCGAGCACAATTGACAGTTGAAAAGTTCCTCTGTGCAAATGGTTCGATGGGCTAAAACCCTTGCTCGGATCTAAAGTCGATCTCATGTTTTTCTTACCCATATCTGAAGTCAGCATCTGTCCAGCAGTAACTTTGTTATATTTCGTATAGCTTTGGTTAAATGTGGCACCTGAAACTTTATACACTTTATGCTTCCATGGATCAGGTAAAATCAAACAAACCAATTGATGGGCAGGTACCTAGGCACATATTTCTTAAACGGTTCAAAACACGTCTAATAGACTTCGTTTATGAAACTTGAGTCAGTGTAAAAAACACGACCGCAACAGTAGTATAAGCACATTCCGAAGCCTAAGCATAAGAATAAGCGTAAGAATGAGCTTATCCGTAAGCCTAAGCCTCGAGGCCCGTAGCCGTGGAAGGTCAGGGCGTGCTCAGCCCCCCCTGGGAAAATTTTGGCCCCCTTGAGAATTATCAACCTTTGCTTGTAACTCATTGAAAATCCTTTAATGACCCTCCTGAAAAGCTTTTTGCCCGCCTAGAAAGATGAGCTGGCTACGAGCATGCTAAGCCTAAGTCTAAGCTAAAAAAATTAGTTCAAAGCATTAAAAGCCTGCTCTGTTATTGCAGTCCTACAGAAAAACGTTCCGCCTCTGATCGTTGCATGGGCCACAATTTATAACACAACTGAAGAACGCTACTGAGTGCCTAAAAACTTAGGTACGCCTATATTTTCGTTCGTTTGAACACGGCGCAAAGGCAGTAGCATTCTGTGGAATGGTATTCTACGCTGATTGTTTAGTTGATATAATCCCACCTATGCAAAGTATATTGCCAATCGCACTTTATCCAGTTTCGTTTGACTATAACACTAGCAAAATTCAGCCTAAATTTAATTATAGACGCCTGGCCCTTGTGATACCGAGAAATTGGTCAACTTAGAGACTATTATGCTTTTAGGCTTAGGCTCAGAATTAAAATTAACGTTATACATAGACTTATGTTTAGGTATATGTTCCAGCTTTAGGCTTCGGCTTAGTTGGAAAAAGCCCTTTAGCATGCGTCGAACAGTTTTTGACATACATGCCTACTGTTAGGATTTATTTAACTTCCTGATCAAATGGCGAATACAGGTGTTTCTGAAAACTGCAACGCAACAAGTGAAAACGCTTCAGCAAAATAGCTTACTACTATTTTAAGTATACTTAATTCTTTGCAAATTGTGGCTCGCAAAATATCATTTTTTTCTTCGAAAACACTTGTGTCACTGTTAGTTTCATCTCCTTGGCCCTCGTTTTATGTATTCCATGAACGTATCGAGAATAACTTGAAAAAGGAGTGCTCGAATGATAAGCAAAACTTTCAACTGAATGATCAGAAGATGATATAAAATTTCAACTGCCGTTGAAATGTTTACTGCTAAACTTGATCTCCACAGCTGTTTCTTGGCGCGGTCAACTGCATTCCACACCTTATTAACAGTGTGCAACCGAAGGTGAAAAATACCGGAGCTGGAGCTGGATGTCAACGAAACTTGCCGGAGCTGGAGCCGAGGGTGAGACGAAATTAGGTAGTAAAAATGATGGTTAATTAGTAGTTAGTTTTAACCAAAATGTGCAATAATGTTATTAACTTATTTGGTTTTACGCTAATTTTCTGAGAAAATTCGGAAATTTGTTTCTTAAAATTGCGACAAAAGTAAAACGAAACGCGCTACACAGATAAATTTTGGAAAATAATGCAAAATTTTACTACCGAAATTGTCGGAACCTTTGGCAAAAATTCTACCGGAGCCGGATCCGGAGCGGCAGAGATGGTTGTACCCTGCTCTTTGAAATTTGCAACATGCAAAACATTTTCTCACAAGTATATATATAGTTTCTATGTGCATTTTGAGTGCTGTAAACGAGACAACGCTAGTAAAAGTTTGGCCATCAGAAGGCAAAATGGACACGGTCGAAGCTACTTTTCTCAAGTTCCCACAAACACACATTCAGTGGGGAAGCAGCATGTAAGTATCTGTAAGTCACCATACAATTAACCTAAAACCAAATGTGATCCACCCAGCCAACAAATCGGCCCATGTAAAGATCAGGGCGGGGGAACGTTTTTCGGTGGGACTAGAAAAGAGTAAGCTTACAGCACCGGCGTTAATGTATGCGGCTCATGTAAAGATCAGAGGCGAAACGTTTTTTGTGGGACTAGAAAAGAGTAAGCTTAAACTTTATACTATTTTTTTGCTTGGCTTAGGCTTAGGAATACGTTTGTGATGCTGTTTCGCTCATGTTCTTTACTTTTGGCCAACAAATCTATACCCTGATGTCAATGCCTTTGAATCCGGCAATGCTTCAAAATTACTGAGCTTTGTTCAATATGGCAATTTTAACCAATTTTTTGATTACATTATCAGATTTATTATTAATATAATCACCGACAATTAGTCCCAGCTTGACTCTGGCAAAATTTGTTAAACCCCCGTTTAATCTGAACGATTAAATTTCACACTTAAGTAACATGCCTCAGGTCACCCCACACGAATTGTCTTGTTGTCAGCTCCATGCTGATACGACTTACTATCACAGTTTGCGTATAGAAAGACGAGGCAATGCTTGTATAAGGGGTATAACAGTAGACTAAGCGTATTCCAAAGCCTAAGCCTAAGCCTAAGCGTTGCAAAAATGAGTTCCTAAGCCTAAGCCTAAGCAAAAAATGTAATCTAGAATCTAAACCGACTATTTTATACACCCACCAGAAACCTGGACGCCCCTTAAAGTAACATAGGCCGAAAGATGTAACATTTACAACGAATCAACGTTTCCAACAGCACTCACAATCCATTCAAACGTCAAAAACATACCCATTGGCTATAAATCGTCAAAATTTTGTGACCAAAAATTTATGGAAAAATATTTAATTAAATGAAGACAGTCTTAGCGAGAATAAATCTGTATAATGCATCAGTCTTTGCCTATAAGATTGCAATAGAGCCTAACGAACGGAAGAAACCTAATGTGTACTGAAGGTACGTTTGTGATTATTAGAAATAATTAGGAAATCGCGTTATGATTTGGTGAAAAATATTTTTTCTTGCTTAAGCAGTGTCTGGCGGTTTGATTACGTGCATTGCAAAAAAATGGTGAGTCAAATTGCGTCTCTCCGAAATATGATCACGGAATTATACACAAACTGAGTTAAGCTCAACTTTGCCAGAATCAAATTCCACTCACTGAGTTGCACGTTTGAGTCTGACGGAATCGAATTTGACTCAGTTTGTGTAATCCCGTAGAGCCTATTTCGGAAAGAGTCAATTTGACTCATCATTTTATGCAGTGGGAGAACTAAATTATGTCTGTCAAAGTGAGCAAAAGATGAGCAGTTCGAAGAACATCTTTACAGTCAACTTGAACTGTGCTGGTTAGAATAGTGTGTATTAACCCCTTCTCACATTGAGTTGCCTATAGGCAACTCAGCGCACCGTGTTTAACAATTGCAACACGTATACATAGTACTAAATCATCACAAGACGTGAGAGCCCCCTAGCGTCAAGCTCCAATAGCTGAGTGGTGATGGTATACGCCTCCCACTCCAGTCACCCGAGTTCGAATCCTAGCATAAAAGTAGGTCTCAGGGGAAATAGGAAAATATTCATGTGAGAAAGGGTTAATTATGATTCCTATTCAAGAAAATAAAACTTGTCATAAAATACGTTAAGCGAAACATTACACTGAACCTTGTTCTCGCTTTTAGACAGAGTCACATACATATTTTGTGAAATAAACATTTCATATACATCAAAAGTATTGAAACTATTCAATCCATGGCCCATATTCTCAAATGCGTATATCTTCTATCATCAGTTAGCGATAGGTTTTCAAACTCACGAACATGTGCAATTGCAGATCTCAAAATTGGTACAAAAGTGTGACAAAGCAAACACGAACAATGTGATAAATTTCGAATCTTACCGTGCGCTGGTTTCAAAGTTACAGGGGTTATCACCAACTGGTGATCACTGCCACAACATTTGAGAAGGGTTCACAATTAAATTATCTATTATATTATATATTCGACCACGTATTTTAAAATATAAAGATCGAACATGAAATATAAACGACGACACTGCACTACGCACGCCCGTAGCCAGCTCAATTTGCTAGGCGGGTAAAAAATTTTCAAAAGGGGCATTCAAGAGTTTTTAATGAGCTACAAGCAAGGTTGAAAATTTTCTAGGGAGAGTCAAAATTTTTCCAGAGGGGCTGAGCTCCCCTGCGCCCTCTTGGCCTCGGGCCCGACACTGCGTCAGGTTTTAGGAAAGAAAAATGATAAAAACTAGACAGCTTCCGTTATACATTTTATTTATCAAGTTTTTAAATATACTTAAAACTATGAAAAAACCTCGAGCGACGAGTTTTAGTACTGTGGTTAGAATGAACACATGACATCGTTTTACGGTTTTATATGTCCACATCAGCTAAATCTGAAATCGAGTCTTCCAGTGCGATTTGTTTCAGCGTTTAATTTTTGAAAATTTATTTTTGGGCTCGTATTCTCAAACGTGTGCAGCACCTATTACCAATTGGTGATAGGTCTTGTAACTGACGAACAAGTGAATCGTGGCGCTCAAAATTCAGCATGTCTTTCGCATATAATTTGCTCTATTGCTGTACTGATTTTGAATTCAACAATTGCAATAGTTAGTGAGCTTGAAAACCTATTACTAACTGATAATAGTTGCTATACACATTTGAGAATATGGGCCTAGAGATAAGGGTTGCGCTATACTTTGCTGAGCCTAACGTCGACACACAGTGGCGCGCGCTAAAACGTTTGCGGCGTGCGGCGTGTATAGCGTAACACAACCCTAACTCGAACAATTCCTATATAAGGCAAATTTTTGGATAATAATAATAATAATAGTAATAAAATAGCAAGACTGATTTGTTTGCTTCACCATGTTACGACTATAGTAGTACGGTTTTAAAACAGTACTTGTTAATTTTGGCTCTCAGACCGGAATGTATGCATGATATGGAAAAACGAAAACTTAGATTACAACCTCGTTCATGCGCCATTGACACGTGCAAGTTTTTGCAGCGAGAACTCGTAGCTGCAACTTGCACAAAATACTTGCATGCAGCAAGTATTTTCAAAGGAACATTCCGATTGACCAATCAAACTGCAGGTGCAAGAAATTCAAGCGAGTTGCAAATCCGTTCACATGTGCGAATTAAATTACATAACATGAATTCCAGTGAATAATTTGCAGCTGTAAGAACTTCAAAGCTGCTTTGTGACCAACTTACGCGTGCAAGTTGCACATGAAAGTTTCAAAAGCATGACCGATAATGCAAGGTTTCACTTATGCGTGGTTTACTTTAATTTTCAACGCCGTGTGGAATTTCATTCATAACTTAAGTATGCTTTAACGTTTTGAACTCAACTATATTTGGTCCTTGAGTCATTTTGCAACGGATAATAGACATTTATTGTTTCTATTTCGGTTTAAAGACTCTATCGGCTTCCGGACTCTTATAAGGTAATACGGACTACTATTGATAGGGACTCAAAATGGTGGCCCCTCTTATACTTTCTTTTATGCGGGTCACTTCAGTACACTACGTTTATAAGTTGCAATAATCAAAATTATAACCTCGCAATAATTGGAAGCAAAAATAAGAAAATTGTCTATAAAATTCAATTCACACATGCAAGTTTTTGCTTCGAGAACTTGGAGCTGCAACTTGCACTTGCAAATTTTGTCTAAAATCATGTTCGAAAAACTTGCAGTTGCAAATAATTCATTAAAAATCATAGCTAGGAATATAGTTCACATGTGTCAATAAAAGTTCAAGTTCACTGAATTTATTGCATCCGCTTTCACATTGGGCGACGAAAAAATACAAGTTCCGCGTGCAATTTGCAGGAGCAAGTTCTCGCAGCAAAAACTTGCACGTGTGAATAGGGCTTAAGCTTTATTGCCGCAGGACATTTCTCAAAACTTGTGTACCTATCATCTATAAAATATAAGGTGCCGCATATATATACTTAAAAAGCGGGTCACAATTTGCCGTTTAGGTATACCTAAAAGCGTTTTCGACACTTAAACCCGGCAGCAACACAACGGTTTTAGTAGTCGCTCATATCAAGTAAAGAACCCGACTGTGGCAGGTTTCGTCATAAGTACAATCATAAACAGCGATTACCCAACAGCAACAGCATTTATCATTCGGTCAAAATCTGTCCAAAACGCAAAAATGCATCACAAATCGTTCCTACGAGACTTCCGGCTTTGAGCATTTCGCGTATGCTTGTGGCCAAGTGCATCAAAACTGCAAATCAACCGTAGCGGCGTTTGAGTGACTTTACTTAACTCGCATTCGCGTATTCAGTATTACGATGGTGCATAGCAAAAGTGTACGGCGAATGTATACAACAGGGCCGGAATAGTAGCATATTCCGCAGCCTAAGCACACGTCTAAGCCTAAGCGTGAGAATGATCCTATACCTAAACCTAAGCCTAAGTTTAAGCAAAAAATTAGTCTTAAACTTAAGCTTACTCTATTCCAGTCCGGCCGGAAAACGGTCCGGCCCTGTTCTATACATGGGTCAAGTATACTGTGAGGAACATACTCATTAATGTGAGATGAACCAGGCATGAGTCTTGAAAGGTGGAAATCAGGTAATACGCCCCATGATACTATTCACGCGAGTTTTTATGAAACCTGCCAATTGACATGGGGGCACTGGGTGGTGTCGAACCCCGCCATACTTTTTTGCTGTCCCCAAATGCCATTCAAGTAACTCAGATTTTAATAACTCCATATTCCATGTTTCGATTCAAGTTTCAGTGATGTTGGAAAGTTTTGTAGTTAAAACCTTATATTAAACGGGACCATTGATGCCGTGCTAGTATCTCATATGTCCCGAAGGTACCGGTGGTAATCAGTTGGTTAACACTCCAAGCCGCATGGCTTTCTATTCCTAAATGGGACGGCGCTGTCGCCATGCATATATGTCTGAATCATGGGCGACAGCGTAAATTACACAAAGACCAGCGTTGTTTTACTGTAGCTGATAAATTCTTTTAATGGCAGGGACGTGACCAGGTTGTTCATGCTCGCTTGCCAAACCAGGAGAACAGAACCCCATGACAAAGTTAGACGTTTTACACGTCATCATTCGCTTTGATGTGAACGTTTTAATAGTATAGCTCAACCCACAGTTTTACTTTACCGCATTCCGTACCAAAACTGATAAAGCGGAGCGAAAAGGATTCAAGGAGTGCTAGGCAACGTAGTTTTCTTCATTTTAATTGATAATCTAACCGAATGGTTGTAGGTAAAAAAATTAAGTCGGCACTCTGTGGTTCCGAAGGGAAGGTGCCACGACTCTGTTATAACTATTCGAAATTTATGCTGACAGAAACTGCGAAATTCAAACAAAGTGCATTTGATACGTTTGTCATTTTTGTCACCGCCCTCGGGCGGTGACTCTGTTTCAGCTCGCGGCAAACTCGAAAGAAATACGTGTTGTAAAATAGGTAAGGATGTTTTTGAACGTGTTAGCAGTATATATTAATCACTTCTACTGCAAAAAAAATTTCTAAAATACCTAGAAAATTGATTTTCTTTGCAAGGAACTGACTGTAGACATCGGGTCAGAATAAATCACATTGGTACAAGCCATATTGCTACAACTGTTTGTATGCTCTCTGGCGGAGTCGAACTTTGACTCAGTTTGTGTAGTTCGGAAAAGCCGATTTCGGATCGAGTCAAATTGACTCACCATTTTCTGCAGTGTGGCTGTTCGTATACGGTGACTAATGGTGATCCGGAATTTGTAAGCCAAGTGTCATATAACATTCACATTTTGTCTAACCGCTATTCAGATCTCAAAATTTTATGTTGACGTCGAGGCAACATGGACAAAACGCGACCCGGGCTGCCCCAGTTTTAACGTGAACCCCGCATTATAGGCAACTAAGTTAACCAAGAGTAAAGGAACAGCTTCGTGTGCTGGTGTCAGCCATTTGAAATATTTAATTTTAAGCATTCGCTGCATATGTCGCACAATAACAGGGGGCATTTATGGGAATATCATATGCTATTCCGAAATTCTACCGAATATCACGTGATAATTTGCAGGACAATTTAATGAGTGCGCACGAATAATATAACGAAAAGTCAGATAACTCACTAAAAATATACTTAAAATTAAGCAAAACTGTTGCCGATTTAAGCTTCGGTTTTACTTACTATGGTGCTTGGCAAATTCTTACTTAAGTACAAATAATTCAAACTTTAAATTTTAGTATCATATGTATATTCTACAAGACATTCTGGCTAGCTTCCACAACTTTGCAGACTTTTTCAAACATGTAATATGGTGCTGACGGACAATGTTTCGAATATCATTTAAAATTGCAGTACAAACAATGTATAGCGCATTAAAGGATAGCAGACAATTCAAAATTTTTGAAATTGGTGGCGTATCAACGTGCAGACAAAATGTACCCGCTATTGTAATTGGACAAAACGTATCCCAGGTTGCCCCAGTAATAAACGTGAACCCCACAAAGGCAGACATATTGTTGTAAACAGTACTCATGAACAACTTGAAAGTTACCGCCCAATAAATAGGAAATTATAAATAAAATCAAACCAACGGCACTATTCACTCCATGGCGGTATCTTCAAGGTGCAACCGAATATCCGTTTCCGTTTATGATAAAAATCGATATCTGTTACTATTTCCGTTATGTAAAAAAATTACCGGAAATTACATTATTACGCTCGTTTTGCACGTCGTGTTGGCAGCAAAATAAGCACCTTTGAAACTTTATACCTAGTATTGGTAGAATTAAAATCTGGATGACTCACTTTAATACGCCAGTGTTCACAGTATATTCTATATAAGAAACGATGAACTGATGCTAAGTATCACAATATTATTTGCACGTCAATAAAGCTAAAACGGTGTCGCAAAATTTTTCCCCTACCTAAAGTTCATTGCGCAGTCATTAAGAAACGATCACGTTCTAACTTAAAAAATAATGATAGGCGTTGTGCTCCAATTGCCTAACTCAAATTTTAACGAAACAGTACGACCGAGAAAGGTTGTATGTAAGATAAATACGCCTCGTAATTAGTTAGCTAGGGTGTGTAGAGCAAATTATTGACTTAATAAGCGAGCAGTGATACCAGGCTAAGTTTCCTCAAATGTGTGTGAAACATATCAGCAATTGATAATTGTTGCTGTAACTTTATAAGCAATGAATGGTGAGGTTTGAAGTTTAGCACAGATTTCACACTTGTTTTGGCCCACTCTGTCATTTTTGAAATAAAGCTCAGTTGTTAAAAGCGTTGGCCCGTGTTGGTACAATACGGTCTGCACGACCCCTGTTTGAAGTTTTTGCCAACGTTTCAAATCTATCGCGCTAACATAACACCTACATTGCGCATAAGATCATTCATGTTTACGTTCGTCGGTTTGAACACCCATCACTAACTGGTGGTAGGTGTCACTCGCATTTGAGAATATATGACCCAATGTAAACCTTCGAGACCAATCAAACGTTTGATTATTTACCTGGAACACTAGGTGCGGTGTGCTAGAATGCTCAAATGCAGGTTTTTCAATGAACGCGTCATGACCGTTGGCATCACTCAGCCACATACGAATCCTTAAATTATGAGGACTGTGCAGACGAAAGTCAAGCTATGGACATAAACTGAGTTTTCGCAAAAGTTTTTTGCTTCGCGTGTAAGCTTGCCATTGTAACTGCATGCCCCTTCTAACGTGGTTTTGCGCCGTAGCTATACGACTTATTTTTATTGGCAAAATTCTAATTCCTGCATGCACCTTTCATCGCAGTAACAGGTACAGTTACAGAAACTCAGTCTTTGCTGGAATTCACATGTAATCCTGTAATATAGATGTGTTACCCTGCATATTACGGTCAGAATTCCACAGTTTATTTTTATTTGCCAGTCAAGTGTATTATGTCTTGCAATAAATACTGCGCAAAACAATGAACAGTTACGTATATAATGTAAGTGTAATGAAATTTTATTCATTGAACAGCTGTACATACCATTTATATTTAGTTAGTATCTTTATATAATACATTTCATCATGTCTGGTTTACTTGGCGTGGAAGGACAGCGCAGTTCTGGTGAAAATGTGCGGTCTCAAAATGGTAATAAACACTAATAGAGTAGGCTATGTTACTGGTCATGTTCCTCAGGTATGGCGGTTTCGGTTAAAAACCGAGACCGAGACCGAGGCTGCCTAAAAAAATCTCGGTCAATTTTTAGTCATCATCTAAAAATATAAATTTTCACAATAAATTATACGTAATGCCTTTGTCGTAGTTTTTTTTTAGTTTTTATAGACTTTTTGTGTTTTTCATAGCTTTTTTGTGTTTTTCCAGAAGAATCAAAAGACCGAGACCGAGGCTTCCATCCCTGATGTTCATTAATTAAAATTATGTTTAAAGATACATAATATGCAAACTAGAACAGGGCCTGTTCGCCCATGAAAAATGGATATTTTTGTGAGTAACAATATATTTTGTTATGTCAAACAAAATAGGAGTTTCGTGCTAGCAAACAAGTTTTGTAGCAAAATAAACGTTGAGTCAAAGCAATTTTTATATTTTACGCTATCTCGGGTACACGCCCTAGGGGAATCTCTAATATGAACGCATCTGTTTACTATGTATCACCGTTAAAACTTGGCGTCATTCATCAGTTGTAGGTGTATATATTTCGATCCGCCGCCGCAGGTACATATACGTACAAAAACCTTTGGTGAGCATACGTTTCATTAATTTTTAAAACTTCTTTATCTTTCAGTGACAGCTGCTGCCGCGATTGCCAATATTGTCAAATCGTCGCTTGGTCCAGTAGGTCTTGATAAAATGATGGTAGATGATGTTGGGGTATGGCTTTGTGCATATTTCATCGGTTATATGGCTTTGTGCATATTTCATCGGTTAAGCATAGTTTGTTTGGTCACTTTGTTAAGTCTTCAGATAACTGTGGATATATACAATGGATAGCTACGTAGGTACTACCTATTCACACACCGTTGCCCGTAATCGTAGATGGGTATAGTGATAGTAAGGCTGGGAAAGAAACGCCAGTCGATTCTCAGGAAAAATCCACTTTCATAACTTGCGTTAGGTTGAAAAGAAGATTCTCTATTTTACAGTGGGTTGCCTGGACTATTTCAGGTATACATACTAATTTCAGTATTTATACTTCGAAAACGTCATATTAACTGCACGATTTTGTTTTGAAACGATAAAAATTCTTCTATGAGGAAATATCAAAATTTTTGAGTCTCCTTACTACAAGCAGTATTGCAAGTACGAAATAATTGCTGGTTGCAAAAGAATAGATTTGCTGGATTAATAAATGTTAGTAATTTTGCAGGTCGAATAGCAATGATCTACTTACACGTATTATTGCGTTGGTATTCTGAAACAAAAAAATTTCGATATATCGGCAATTTGCAAAATGAAGGGTTCGTATTCGACAAATTAGCAATGGATTCGGATTCGGCAAATTAGCAATAGATTCGGAACGGATGTTAAACACTGAAATAGTTTAACTTGGTATAGCCTATGTAGCAGTAAATTTTTCATAATCTGGCTGCGCAGCGTTGTTAATGTATCAGCGATGAACAAGGAAACTCTTTTTCTTGGTTCGTATAAAACTGAACGATGCATATTGAAACAGGATGTCACAATCACCAACGACGGAGCTACTATTTTAAAACTGCTAGAAGTTGAACATCCAGCTGCAAAGGTTTTAGTCGAGTTAGCTCAATTGCAAGACGAGGAAGTTGGCGATGGAACGACTTCTGTTGTAAGTAACTGTATTGTTTTGATTTTGCTGTCGCTAAGGATTTACAGGGGTGCGACCGGATATCCGGTTCCGGCAAAAATCGGCATATTTGTCCGGCTCCGGTATTCTATATTGTTGAGAAGTTTGAACATTTGTATTCGGATCCAGTATTTTTTGCTATCTGGTCGCACCATGGTACTTCTGTTTAGTGTAATATTAAAAATATTGCGTTTAACACATTTTATTGTTCCTGAAATAATTGCAGGTCGATGCCATGAGATTTATGTTTCGGATGATAAAAAACCCCGAAATCTATTTTAATGCTCAAACAAAATGCGATAATTTCAGGTAAAACGTAAATTATCGTATCCACCTTGGCGTTTATTCTAGGTGATTATCGCTGCGGAATTACTGAAAAATGCGGATGGACTTGTGAAGCAGAAGATTCACCCAACTACCGTTATAGCTGGATATCGTTTGGCGTGCAAGTGAGACACAGTTGTAAATTTTATCATTTTGTAAAAAAACCGTTTTAATTATTGTGCTTTTTCTTTCGGTCTGCCCGAAGTGGTTTTTTCCTAAAGCGTCCGGGAATTGAATTAGCTATTCCAGTTTTTGGCAGACCCACAACTGCTTGATATATTTTGGTGAACCGTATATCATAAAAATATATAGATAGTGTTTGGACCGGTCGCTTTAAATAAAGTTGTGCTTCATAAACTTTTAGTTTGTTTTGTTGCAGAGAAGCAGTAAAGTTTATGCAAGATCATATGGCAATATCTATTGACGAACTCGGGCGAGACAGTATAGTCGGTGCTGCCAAGACAGCAATGTCTAGCAAAATTATTGGAGCGTGAGTAATCATTGTAATGAGGTTGTAAAATAAGTGACATTTGACCACAAAAAGATTACGAAACTTTTCCCAGCTCTTTACCTTTGGTTGCAATTTGCTAGTCTAGTGTTTTGTACCAGAGTGAAAGGAAATGTAAAATTTCGCACGTTAGATTTGTGAAATTTTGTAAGGTTCGGTGTAAAGTAACGAAGCGTTAGGCACACAATGAACTTAGTTTCGCTTCGATACATTGCTCAACATTTTGTTTTGTTTTCCTTTAGAGACGCAGAATTTTTTGCCGACATCGTTGTGAAAGCGGCAGAAGCTATTAAAATACTTGATCCTCATGGTAATCCGAAATATCCAATCAAAGCGGTTAACATTCTAAAGGCTCATGGAAAATCAGTACGAGAGACCATGCTCGTTAACGGATACGCTCTCAATTGCACTATTTCTGCGCAAGGTTAGTTTGTATAGTCTATATCAAATATTTTACCAAGCCTTGTTGTTATGTACTGGTCTTCAGACAAATTAGTTGTTTTGAATATTTGTGTCATCGTATTTGAATCAACCATGGTCACCCCTGGAAAACAAGAACGTAAAGGCACTGGAGAACAGGATTACGCGAAGACAAATTCTGGTTAAAAATGGTTAATGCAACATGAATTGAGATTCTCCTTCGTATTGTAAGCAGGGGGCAACCAGAATTCCGGTTTTGGTAATTTTTTACCGCAATTAAAAATTACAATAATGAGTTATTTCGATGGAAATTAAGTTATTGTACAAGAAATGACGATAAAAATTGAAACAATTTCATTAGTATGGTATGTAAACCTTGACAATCGCTGAAAATAAACTATCGAGTCGAAGGTAGATTTCGCTTTGTAGATTACGAAAATCTAAAATACAGCAAAGTGAGTACCTATCTCAAACTAGGGATATTTCACCAAAACTATTGCAAAAACGAAAATTGAAATGAATGTTTCGGTTGCATGTATTTTTCATTGTCCGGCTTCGTTTTCACGTAATTTTTTCAAATTCTGGTTCCGGTAAATTGTAATTCCGGTTCCGGTAAATTGTAATTCCGGTTGCACCCTTATTGTAAGCTTTTCTATTTTCAGTTGTTGGAACATTATATTAACATTCTATTGCTATTTGACTTATATTTTTAGGAATGCCGCGGAAAGTGTTGAATGCTAAAATTGCGTGCCTCGATTTTAGTCTTCAAAAAGCAAGAATGAAGCTAGGTGTTCAACTAGTCATTGAAAATCCCGAGAATATTGAGGCAATGCGAGATGAGTAAGTTGCAAAGTGCAGCCAGAGGTTATAACACTGGAGGTGGAGGTTTACGAAATTTACTGGTGCCGGAGGTGAAGCAAAATTGGGTGGTTCACGTGAATTCACTAATTTTTAACAATAACCTATAAAAAGTTTTATCGCACCCTCAGGTATAATCACCGTTTGGTCTATAAAGTTGTGACTGACAAATCTAACGCTAAAATTTCAGCGAAAGAGTTCCGTGTCGGACATTTTACAAGTGAAACCCACAAGTCTGTCCCAGGAAATTGAAGCGTACCGTTTGCTGGCATTAATGTTTTATCAAAGGATATCATGTCTTTGACGTAAAGACAGTAATTCCAATGAAACATGACTCGGCACGTAAGGGTTGCATAACACGCACCTAATCTGTATACTGTACAGATAACCATTTCGTTAGGTCGACACTTCAATTTTTATTAGGGATATTTAGTAACTTTCACCTCTCTTTACAATCATTTTTAGAGAAGCAAATATTGCCAAGCGGCGTGTTGAAAAGATTCTCAAAGCCGGGGCAACCGTTATTCTAACAACAGGAGGCATTGATGATATGTGTGCGAAGTATTTAGTGGACGCAGGAGTTATGGGAGTTCGTCGAGTACTCAAAGAAGATATTAAACGGATTGCCAAAGCAACTGGCGGTAAGGTTAATGATTCCGCTCATCGCTGTGTTAAAATTGCTATCGGCATCGGTTCTGCCAAATACTTCGGTTTCTTATTTTTTAATTTTATTATATCACTGGTTGCAGCAATTTATTTAGCAAATAGTAATATTTGTTTCCCTCAATACGATAAAAACAATATTTTGCGATGTTTTGTAGATTAATATTATGAATTAACCGCAATTCTGAGCAGATACAACATTGTTACGCTAAAACAAAAAAGTGGTGTTTAAAAATTTTCAAAACTAGTACATTTGGTAGTAAGCGTCGGAGGCGGTTTTTAAGTTTTAGTAATTCTATTAAAAAGTAAAGTGTTTCACTTTTGACATTTGTTACAATATACCTGTCTGTATTGTTCATAGTTTCGGTAAAAATTGTAGGTATAGCTGACTGTATTAGCGATCTACTAGCGCTGTAAAACCTATTATATTAATGGAGGCCAGTCAATTTTCAGAGCACTGCATCAACTTGGCTTTAATTCGAAATGCAGTTGAGCATTTTTACCATTTCAAAATTTTAAATATGATGGCTTATAAAACCATAAATAACAAATCCCAGATTTTTGAAAATTAACCAATTCTATGAAACGCCACTGTCATTGCGCTAAGGATACTGTTGAACCAACTGTCGAGCTGAAATAAACTATTATGTTTAGATTTTGTTAAACAACGAGAATACTTACTAAGAAAAAAACAAACAGATTAAGTGCAAACAACAGGCAAAATCTGAGTTAATCATATTACAAACCATAACTGAAAAATTGGAATTCCGGCATACGAGTAATAGTTGATCGGAATCGGAACCCATGGTTTATTGGAATTTTAGTCGGAATCAGAATTCCATTGGAACACTGCTATTTTCGATCGTTTTGACATTAATCAAAAACACTGTTTTAGCAACGTTATGCATAACGCTGGCTAATTTGGACGGAGAAGAGTCTTTCGATGCGAGCAACTTAGGCAGTGCTGAAGAGGTTGTTCAGGAATTTGTTTCTGACAATGAACTTATTTATATCAAAGGGTATGTGTGAAGATTTTACTAGTAGTCGAGTAATCAATAAGATTTTGGATGTAAAATATCCCGGCTGTGAAACTGATGGCAAACCTCATCTAAAGTTGACTGATTTAGGTTTATTAAAGCGCTCTGGTGTGTTATGGAGCGCAAAGTGTATATGATAACGATTGGATGTTATTGAATTTTTCAGAACGAAAGCTCGAACAGCAAGTTCAATCGTGTTACGCGGAGCAAACGACATTATGTTAGACGAAATGGAGCGTAGCCTGCATGACGCTTTATGTGTTGTAAAACGGGTTCTCGAAAGTAAAACCGTTTGTGTAGGCGGCGGAGCTGTCGAGTCTGCGTTGTCGATTTATTTGGAAAATTTTGCAACATCTTTGGTAAACCCGTTTTGCTAATACAGTGAAGCAGTGTTTGTGTTTCATATTATGTTTAGTGAACTGCTATGTGTTGTGGTTGAACTACGTGCTTTTAGATGTGAAATTATATGCTTGTAGCTTCAATAGTAATTTGTATAGCTACTTTTATTCTGAGTATAATAGGTACTTAACACTTGTGTCTTCAATGCTTTGTTGTTCAAACTTAGAGACATGTAAAATGTAAACATTCCCAGAATGTGGAAAACTGGAAAACGCAGTGGCGTTCGTGTTAGTAACTTGTTAGAATAGCGTTAAGTGCTACACTCAGGCTAATTGATATGCCACTTTTATGTACAAAATATATTCGGCTTTATCTAATTAATTTGGGATGTCATGAACAGTATGATTGAACTTTAAACATTGTCATACTCAACTCATGCAATTGTTTGTCGGTTTGTTGTGTTTACTTTGCATGGCTTTTATTTAAAAGGGAAATTCGTAAAGAAGTTTCTGGTGTGTTTATGAAACAACATTTTTAGTCGCAACGTACAATTCTCGTTTCCACTTGTAATAGTTTTAATTCAAGTAGCAATTGCTTTTCAGGCATCGCGAGAACAACTCGCTATTGCAGAGTTTGCCGATGCTCTTCTGGTCATCCCGAAAATTTTAGCTGGCAATGCAGCTCAAGATTCCACTGATTTGGTTGCCAAGTTGCGCGCATATCACAACAAAGCGCAAATGTCGCCAAATGAACATGCGCATTTAAAATGGTAAATATGTTTCTTCAACAATACAGAAGCAGAGTAGGAACACATTTAAACTTCGGTTACTTCAAGAATTTGTCCAACGTATAGTTTTCTTACGCTTTAGAACATAAGTATACTTTTGTGAATATCGATAGTATATACTTTGAGCAATCAAGTTCTGTTCTCAACTCCATTCGACCTAATAAACCGTTTGCATTTCAATTAAAGACAACTGTCACTTATGAAATTCTGATTAGAATTTTTACACTTCCATTCCGGGTTTTAATGATTGGCGATAGAAAATCGGGCCAATGTTGCTTTTAGGGGCGTAACAGTAGATTAAGCGTATTCCTAAGCCTAGCGTAAGCGGTGCAAAAATCTGTTCCTAAGCCTAAGCAAAAATTAATCTAGAATCTAAACCTACTCTTTTATGGAAAAACCAGAAACCTGGACGCCCTTTAAAGTAACAGGGGCCGAAAATCGTATGACCTCTTGTTCGTGTGACTCTGCTACACTGTATTAATTTTAGGATTGGACTGGACTTAGAAAATGGAGAAGTTCGCGACAATAAAAAGGCTGGTGTACTTGAACCGTTGATGTCTAAAGTGAAAAGTTTAAAATTTGCCACAGAAGCCGCAATAACAATTCTCAGAATTGACGATATGATCAAATTAGCTAAGAAAGAAAAACCCGGTCGAGGAGATGAATGTTACTGAACTGATTTTGTTATCTTTGGTTTCAAGATTTTTGCCTTCAGCATAACAGTAGTGCACCGAAGGTTTTGTTTCTGTCATTGTTTGTTTTCCATTTTTGTGGTAAAGTTTATAAAATAAGATTTGTGTTCTGAAACAGGATAAAAACTTTTAAATTAGCTTGTAAAATTTTTGAACGGCCGATTCGTTGTTTTTTGCTATAGACAGTTCTTGACTTTTTAACCCTTTGTTTTTTTATATTTGATTCGGTGAAATTGCAGGTTAGCAAATTTTTGATGATTTCTCTATGAGATCTTTTGGTTAACAATATTTTGAACGGCCGATTCGTTGTTTTTTGCTATAGACAGTTCTTGACTTTTTAACCCTTTGTTTTTTTATATTTGATTCGGTGAAATTGCAGGTTAGCAAAGTTTTGATGATTTCTCTATGAGATCTTTTGGTTAACAATATTATACTGTGTCTGTTATGCACTTGATTTCATGAAGTTTTTCACTTTCAAAAACAGTTTGTTGAGATACTTTCATATGAGCCGATAAGTAACGTCACTATTGTAGGGGAACAAGCCAATTTTATCGGAAGCAAAGTAACCTCTGGAATCAGTTCTGTCGCACCTGTTGGTGGATTATCTTTAAAAGGCAGGTGTTCGATTGCATGCTGCTGTATAAAAATCACTGAAACGCTATCATACATAGCAGAACCATTCAACTGTGTAGCCGATGTATCTCAAAAGTGAAATTGAAAAATACGAAAAAAGTATATGATAAACTGGTGTGAAACTAAGTGAACAGGTTATTACACTGAAAGCCAAAATGTTCGATTTGTTTGTTTGATGTATACCTTGCATTTAACACTATTACCAATAACATAAGATTTCGGTAGTTTTGCTTGATAAAGTTGGAAAATGAACTTTAGGTATTCCTGAAAGGTCTCAAATTAAACCTTTGGTACGACATACAGTGTGTAAAACTGCGAATAATGGTTCAACGGACGGCCGCAACTGTAGTCGTACTCTTGGCGCAGTGGGTAGCAAGGAGCCGTTGCGCTCAAAGTTACCGAAGTGGAGCCACTGATTGGCGACACGAATCCGTTATTTGGATGCAAAACCATTTGTGAAAAATTGTATATTCAAACAGCGATATTCGAAACTTGACATGGATAAATTTATATGTTAAACGTTGCAGGGGTTGCACGTAATTTTTCTAAAATCTTTGAAATAATCGAGCAAATGGTAAGTTTTTATAGTTTAAGTATTTTTAGAACAGTTTCACTGCATCTCTGGGCGCTAAACGCTGAATGGTGTTAATTTCTTGACTTAACGAACATTCTAATTTTTAAAAATCAAGGAAATGATATGTTTTTACAGTTTAAGTATTTTTAGAACTGTTTCACTGCATCTCTAGTCGCTAAACGCTGAATGGTGTTAATTTCTTGACTTTATGAACATTCTAGTTTTTAAAATCAATACAAGTTTATGTTGAAATCGGACTGTTGTAGTGTTTTAACACATACTTCTTTTAGTTTTGCCGCGAACGAAAACAAGAGTCACTACCCGAATGCAGTGACAAGAAGGTATCGCTGACGATTTGACAAACTTTGCTTTCAAACATAACGTTGACAATGTAGTCCTATACGATATAATTTTGCGCTAAAGGCTGACAACGATTGTCCACCTATGAGAGCATATATGTAGCCTATGCTAAAATAGTACTGATGCATTTTAGTTTGCGCCATTGTGTTGAAAATTCTAGTTCCGAATTTTCAATGAAATTCGTTTTTGTATATCTAAAGCACCCACTGTAAAATTTCACTGAGTTAATTTAAGCAACTCAGATGGAAAGTTAGTTACTTCTGAGTTTATTACAGTAAACTTTTAACTCGCTCTGCGTGTTGTGTTGATTCTCACTGTTAGTTGATTTGACTCTTGTGCAGTTAATTAATTGAATCAGAATGAATTGAATCAACTCACAATAATGTAAGTTCTGACAGTCATAACTCAGACTGAGTGATTCAACTCATGCTGTGTTAAAATCAACACACTACAGTGTATAAGTGTTTGAAGAATGCCGCTAGCGAAAACAGGAGTCACCGCTCGAGGGCAGTGACAAAAGGAATATAGCCATCAAGACCATGTATTCGTTTCCGGTTTGTACGACGCACATAGCCTTTTATTCAATACAGAGGCAAATTAGACAGTTATGTATGATAGGAATTAGTTGTTTTCAAAAGAAACAAAAATTGTTCGGCCCATGTTAATACTTTAAGAGGTGCAAAGGTTTCTGGCGGGTCTATAAAAGAGTGGGTTCAGATTGTAAGCTACAATTTTTTACTTAGGCTTAGGAACACGTTTTTGCAACCCTTAGGCTTAGGAATACGCTTAATCTACTGTTACGCCCCTAAGAGTAAAACACTGCCCAATTTATTCAATTATTTAGCAGCTTTTAGTAGAGTGATGTGGTTTATGGATATCGAAGCAGTCATTTTAGAACAACACTCATTTTAGATAGTGAACTGTATTTGAAAACAAGAATGTAATTGGATGTTCGAGACACTGATTTCGATCTCGATGAATTTTCGATGAAACTTAAACTTGGCTATCGAAATTCAAACGCAGTACCGGTGTCAATCTGTCCACTTCAGAAGTTAAAACATGATTTACAGTCAAGGGTTCATAATCTGCCGTTGCGGCTTGATCTTTTACAGCATTTTCGTAATACGGTGTCCGTAATGACAATTTGACTACAGGCAATAGCGGTGTTATGATATATAGATGGGCACCGGATATTCAGATATGCGGATATGAAAAAATATCCAATGCACATCACAGTAGATATGTCGATTGGAAGATAAATGCAATTTTCCACGTTTCCACCTTTGACCTTCTCCATCGGCAGCTCTGTCACTGTAGATCGCAGCAAACAACTTGCAATTATTAGTGTTGTTTGCAGAATTTGCTAACTGCACTCGGCAATCTCACTGCCACGTTGTGGTTAATAAATGTATGATTTTCTTGCGATTCAGCTTCGTGCTTTTTATCATGATTTTATCAAATCACGCGTAGCGTCTTGATTTTTTTGGCATTTCCGCAATTGCTCGTCTCGCAAAAATTCTTCAATTTCGTCATAATCACCAAGCGGTACGTTTCTCGCGATTCTGATTCCTGAAAAGCAGTCGTTTAAATAAAGGTCGTGTTTGGTACCCGTCAACCATACGCTATTGTCAATTTAATACAAGCCGATATTCAGCATATTATGAAATACCTGTCGCACTAACCGTTGTAGTTGAAAAGTGAATTGAAATCCGTAGTATTTAAATTGACCTGTTTTGGGAAATGCCGGTTGAGGGTATACACCGAAAAGACACACAGGTTCTACGCATGCATGCAAGTTATAATACCGTTTCATTTTCGCAGAAATCTTGCTTGTGCCGGCCTATTTGTAAGCCATTTTCTAGCTTACAGTCCAAGTTCACTAGACTAAGTTTGCTCTCAAATGAAAAAATGTCAACGTTTTAAAATTAAAATGTAAGCAATCAAAGGTTTCAGTTTTAAATCGATGTTTGTGCTTATAGTTAAATATCACGTAGGTTTATTGTGCGATTAAGTGGGAAAAATGAAATATAACAAAACACTCAGAGTAGAACATGGAACAAAAATAGTAATCCGCTTTTGCCCCTAAAACATGGCTCATGAAATTTTCCAACATCAGTATGCAAAACAGCTTTATGCAGATTTCTTGCATATCACCCTTGATCCCGTTTTATCAATCAATTATGTATCATGCCGCAAGTCAATCAAAACAACCTGCACGCTGAACTGTATTTAATTAAATTTTAAGCAAAATGAAGCAATACAAATGTGCCGGTATTTTAATAACTTGTTTAGATGCCCGAATATACTTACTTTCTTCACACTTTTCGAGACCTGTGTATCGAACCTTGAAAGTTTCTCTGTCTGCGATTAAATTATCCGGTTCATCTGCCCACGTTGCAGTGTTCAATTCGCAGTTGCCGCCAGCAGGAATCTAAAATAAATAGACTAAAAACGATAGGTGTAGTAAATAATAAATACGAACGCAGATTAAGCATGAAATACTTGTAATTTTAGAATTTCACTCTAAATATAATGGAAAGTTTGGCGTAAATGCGGCCCATGTAAAGAACAGGGCCGGAACAGTAGTATAAGCATATTCCTAAGTTTAAGCCTCAGCCTAAGTAAAAGCAAAACATTAGTCTAAAGCTTAAACTGACTCTATTATAGCCCCTCCGGAAAACAAACCGGCCCTGTTCTATACATTGGTCATAAATGTTTTACTAGGTATATCCGCCAACGTGTTAACCATTTGTCAGCAAAATTTAATATTTCTTGAAAAGTTTAAAAAAGATTGATTGAATCAAACCAGAGACGGTGCCAATATTTAGCGGGCTTCCTAAAATTTCAAAGTAACAATAGCGGATGAACCGAAATTTTTAAGATTTTAGATAAATTTCATAAATTTAATTTCATTTCGAACGATTGCGGCAAATCTGTAATGAAAAATTGCTAGATAGATACGTGAAAGTAATTTTAAACGTAAAAAAATAACTGAATTTTCGGTATTTCTATACCGGAAACGGAAACTTATACGCACTGATTTTGACCGGAAACCTGTGCATATCACAAACCTGTGAGCCAAAATAAAAGTTGATCGACTGGCATTGATCGCGTTTGTCCAGGCATCGAATCACACAATCTTTGTAACACTCGACGGTCACTGTTTTGTACGTCGAACCGGTAAGTTTGCGATACCAAGCACTTTTCAAGAATCCAGGGCATTGTTCAGCATATTCGTCTACAACAATACAGACAGTAGCTGAAAAATTTTCCAGTAAACATATGCAATGGCAGTCATTGCGTTTACAGTAGCGTACACACTATAACGTGGATGAGCCATACCACCGGAGCAAAAATATAAAGCGTAGGGGCAAAGCGGTATACCGTATATGGGGTTGAATATTATCATGGCGACAAAATACGAATTACGACGATTACCCAAACGAGTATTGCAAAACGGACGGCTGCCTTAATGGCAACTGTCCAAAGGTTAATGGCCCAAATGCTGCAATTGACGAAACGCGCCAAGTGCCAAACGCGATAATTTCCTAAACGTCAATGGCCCAAATGCGGAAATTGCCAAAAGGATCATTGCCCAAACGCTACAATTACCCAAACTTGAAACATCGCCCCTATACTAAAAATATCCGGTTGCGGGGTTATCTATGGATACACCGGTGGATCTAGGATTGTTTGGAATAGGTGAGTGCCCCATATAAGATTTGATAAGACGCCAAATGCAGTACCTAGTTCCTATGTATGTAACACACCTGGGCCTATTGTTGTATACCGAGGCCCCGGGCCTTGGACAGAGGTTTTACTCAAAAGACAAAGGATTTGAAAATCAGAATTCAAATTAATTTTTTGCGAGAGATACCGAAGGCATTTCATAAACTACTCTGAGTGAGGCCACCTGCTGACGGAGCGACGCCCAAACCCCATAGGGGTACGTAAGTATGTTTTTGGTGTAAAAAATAATCCGTAACCGAATAACAGGGGGTGCCCTCTGGAGAGGCCAAATAAATAATCAGTCCCCCCTCTTATTCGGGTCAATACAGTGTTCACCCTACGGCCCACAAAAATATTCAGCGCTTGTTGTGAGATAGTCTTTTGAGCAATTGTCGAATTTGGGTAATTATCGCATGGGTAATTATAGTATTGGCAATTGTCGCGTTTGGTCAATTGTCGTTTGTGCAATTGTGTTTGGACAACTGTCGTTTGGGCAATCGCGGCTTGGCCAATTCTCGCACTTGGCTAATTTTAGTTTGAGCAATTGTTGTTTCGCAATTGCCGTTTGGACAATAGTCATAGGCCTTGCCAATATCACGGGGCACCGTCAATCTAAAATGGGGCGGATAACTATGGAAATGGCTTGGCGTTTAAGAGCCAAGTGGGTAATTTAGCGTCCTAACAATAGTAGCGAATATAATCACCTGCGCACATAATTTATAATGCACGTTGAGTATTTATGTTTTGTAGAATCAAGAACTAATCGTCAAACTTTTTCTGCCAGTAGTCAGACATCAGGGTACAACCGGAGGTTACAGTTTTGCACAATTTTCCTAACTTTGTCTGTTTAGCGCGTATCGATTGACTTTTGTCACAATTTTCAGGAAAGAATTTCTGAAATTTCGCCATAAAATTAGCGTAAAAACCAAACATCTAACAACATTTTGCAGATATTGGCTACAGTTAACTAATTAACCATCATTTTTACTACTTAATTTCGCATCACTTCCGGCTCCGGCTCCGGCAAGCTTCGCTGACCTCCGTCTCCGACTCCGGTATTTTTCACATCCGGTTGCACCCTGTCATACATATAAACTCAAACGACGACTGCTAGGAAATGCGCACAAGCATAACCATGAATTAATTATACTAAAGCAAGATGAACGTAAAATTATACTAAAGCAAGATGAACGTAAAATTATACTAAAGCAAGATGAACGTAAAATTATACTAAAGCAACATGAAGGTAAAATTATACTAAAGCAAGATGAACGTAAAATTTATACTAAAGCAAGATGAACGTAAAAATATACTAAAACAAGATGAACGTAAAATTATACTAAAGCAAGATGAACGTAAAATTATACTAAAGCAAGATGAACGTAAAATTATACTAAAGCAAGATGAACGTAAAATTATACTAAAGCAAGATGAACGTAAAATTATACTAAAGCAAGATGAACGTAAAATTATACTAAAGCAAGATGAACGTAAAATTATACTAAAGCAAGATGAAAGTATCACACCATTAAGATGAACTTAAAATTATGGAAGCAAGATGAACGTAAAATTGTACTAAAGCAAGATGAACGTAAAATTATACTAAAGCAAGATGAACGTAAAATTATACTAAAGCATGATGAACGTAAAATTATACTAAAGCAAGATGAACGTAAAATTATAGTAAATCAATACGAACGTAAAATTATACTAAAGCAAGATGAACGTAAAATTATACTAAAGCAAGATGAACGTAAAATTATACTAAAGCAAGATGAACGTAAAATTATACTAGAAGAGATGAACGTAAAATTATACTAAAGCTAATAATGAAGCTAAAATTATACTAAAACAAGATGAACGTAAAATTATACTAAAGCAAGATGAACGTAAAATTATACTAAAGCAAGATGAACGTAAAATTATACTAAAGCAAGATGAACGTAAAATTATACTAAAGCAAGATGAACGTAAAATTATACTAAAACAAGATGAACGTAAAATTATACTAAAGCAAGATGAACGTAAAATTATAGATGAGCAAGATGAACGCAAAATTATACTAAAGACAAGATGAACGTAAAATTATATGAATAATAATGGAACGTAAAATTATACTAAAGCAAGATGAACGTAAAATTATACTAAAGCAAGATGAACGTAAAATTATACTAAAAGAAGATGAACGTAAAATTATACTAAAGCAAGATGAACGTAAAATTATACTAAAGCAAGATGAACGTAAAATTATACTAAAACAAGATGAACGTAAAATTATACTAAAGCAAGATGAACGTAAAATCATACCAAAGCAAGATGAACGTAAAATTATACTAAAGCAAGATGAACGTAAAATTATACTAAAGCAAGATGAACGTAAAATTATACTAAAGCAAGATGAACGTAAATTAGACTATAAGAAAGATGAAGGTAAACTTATACTAAAGCAAGATGAACGTAAATTTATACTAAAGCAAGATGAGGAGAAAATTATACTAAAGCAAGATGAACGTAAAATTATGAGTAATGAACGTAAAATTATACTAAAGCAAGATGAACGTAAAATTATACTAAAGCAAGATGAACGTAAAATTATACTAAAGCAAGATGAACGTAAAATTATACTAAAGCAAGATGAACGTAAAATTATACTAAAGCAAGATGAACGTAAAATAATACTATATCGAGATGAAAGTAAAATTATACTAAAGCAAGATGAACGTAAAATTTAGATGAAGCAATATTAAAGTAAAATTATAATAAAGAATGATGAACGTAATATTATACTAAAGCAAGATGAACGTAAAATTATACTAAAGCAAGATGAACGTAAAATTATACTAAAGCAAGATGAACGTAAAATTATACTAAAGCAAGATGAACGTAAAATTATACTAAAGCAAGATGAACTAAAAATTATACTAAAGCAAGATGAACGTAAAATTATAACTGAAGCAAATAGATGAACGTAAAATTAGAGTGAAGTAAGATGAACGTAAAATTATACTAAAGCAAGATGAACGTAAAATTATACTAAAGTAAGATGAACGTAAAGAAAATTATACTAAAGCAAGATGAACGTAAAATTATACTAAAGCAAGATGAACGTAAAATTATACTAAAGCAAGATGAACGTAAAATTATACTAAAGCAATAACTGAACGTAAAATTATACTAAAGCAAGATGGGCTAAAAATTATACTAAAGCAAGACTAACGTAAAATTATACTAAAGCAAGATGAACGTAAAATTATACTAAAGCAAGATGAACGTAAAATTATACTAAAGCAAGATGAACGTAAAATTATACTAAAGCAAGATGAACGTAATATAATACTAAAGCAAGAAGAACGTAAAATTATGCTTAAGCAAGATGAACGTATACTTATACTAAAGCTCGATGAACGTAAAATTATACTAAAGCAAGATGAACGTAAAATTATACTAAAGCAAGATGAACGTAAAATTATACTAAAGCAAGATGAACGTAAAATTATACTAAAGCAAGATGAACGTAAAATTATACTAAAACAAGATGAACGTAAAAAATTATACTAAAGCAAGATGAACGTAAAATTATACTAAAGCAAGATGAACGTAAAATTATACTAAAGCAAGATGAACGTAAAATTATACTAAAAGCAACAAGATGAACGTAAATTATACTAAGCAATAATGAACGTAAAAATTACACAGGATGCAACAAGCACGCTAAACTTATATGAAACAAGGTCGTAACGTAAATTATACGAAGCAGATAATGAACGTAAAAATTATACTTAGCAAGATGACCGAAAAATTATACTAAAGCAAGATGAACGTAAAATTATACTAAAGCAAGATGAACGTAAAATTATACTAAAGCAAGATGAACGTAAAATTATACTAAAGCAAGATGAACGTAAAATTATACTAAAGCAAGATGAACGTAAAATTATACTAAAGCAAGATGAACGTAAAATTATACTTAATCAAGATGAACGTAAAATTATACTAAAGCAAGATGAAAGTAAAATTATACTAAAGCAAGATGAACGTAAAATTATACTAAAGCAAGATGAACGTAAAATTATACTAGAAGATGAACGTAAAATCATACTTAAAGTAGATGAACGTAAAATTATACTAAAGAGATGAACGTAAAATTATACTAAAGCAAGATGAACGTAAAATTATACTAAAGCAAGATGAACGTAAAATTATACTAAAGCAAGATGAACGTAAAATTATACTAAAAGTAGATGAAATGTAAAAATTAGATGTAAGCAAGATGAACGTAAAATTATACTAAAGCAAGATGAACGTAAAATTATACTAAAGCAAGATGAACGTAAAATTATACTAAAGCAAGATGAACGTAAAATTATACTTAAGCAAGATGAACGTAAAATTATACTAAAGCAAGATGAACGTAAAATTATACTAAAGAAATGGAACGTAAAAATTATACTAAAACAAGATGAACGTAAAATTATACTAAAGCAAGATGAACGTAAAAAATTATACTAAAGCAAGATGAACGTAAAATTAATACTAAAGCAAGATGAACGTAAAATTATACTAAAGCAAGATGAACGTAAAATTAGATGAAGCAAGATGAACGTAAAATTATACTAAAGCAAGATGAACGTAAAATTATACTAAAGCAAGATGAATGTAAAATTTACACCAACAAGATGAACGTAAAAAATTATACTAAAGCAAGATGAACGTAAAATTATACTAAAGCAAGATGAACGTAAAATTATACTAAAGCAAGATGAACGTAATGATACTAAAAGCAATACGTAACTGAACGAAGTAATCCAGA